>KZ613482.1:524141-612748 GCA_002865625.1 Hyaloscypha hepaticicola
CAGCAGTACCCAGCAGAGCAGCAGTACCCAGCAGAGCAGCAGTACCCAGCCGATCCGCAGTACCCAGCAGAACAGCAGTACCCAGAGGATTATCCGGGGCATGGAGACAAACGAAAAGAAAAAGGTTCCTCTCAGCCTCATAGGCGTGACAAGAAAAAAGGAAGTTCGAGCAAAGCAAGAGATAACAATTCTGGTATGAAGAAGTTTGCACATTCTCGCGATTTAAACTGACCAAGTCAAGATGATGGTGGTGAATCTCTTCAAAAGGCTGGCTACCAAACCAGCTACCCTGTATATGGAACAATGCCAGAGAGGAATATCGACGAAGCCAACACGAATGTCACGAAACGGGATGGTGGTAAGCTGGCCAAAGGTAATTCCTTTCTAATACAAGTCTTGTTAACTGGCTGACAATTGACAGACTTCGCCGTACACCATTCAAGGGAGTTTTATTTTGGGAGAGTAGGTCTTGGGGGTTCGTGTTTGGCAAGCAAGATCTAACACATGGCAGGTCTTCAAAGTTCTCTGGTCAGAACCCGTTGGGACTGGTGGCACAGAGATTACTGTCCAAGCCCCATACGGAGAGAGGGCCTATTCTAAAGTGCGTCGATTCTTAATCGTCAGTGAAAGAAATAAAGGGCATTCAATTTGCATGTAAGCCAAATCTCAGCTCCGATCCACAATAGCAGAGTGCTTTAAGAGTAACACTTACATGGTCATACCAACTAGACCGATTCTGACATATGGCTACCAAGGAGTTTTGAAGCATGGTGTCCATCCTGAAGATCACGCCGTGGTGTACTCTTCTAAAAACAAAGGCCCTTATGTTCTTGACCGAGAACAGGGGCTCATGACGAAGCACCCAATTAGGATCGAGCTCTTTAAGGCTGATCAAAAACTTGATCCTCTCTCTAGGTTAAATTACGCCAAACTCTACACGGTTGAGCACAACGTCAAGGTCTTTTTCATTGGCAGAGTTGCGAAAAACTACGAGAAGGATGTCATGGATGGCTACAATGAGGCTCATCCTCCATTCAATACTACTGGGCCAAGCTTCCACCAAGGTTCTCATGAGGACTTGACCAGGGGCGCAGAAGGGGATGACCCAAATTATCCAGGTGGCACATCGACTTACCCAGCTTACTCAACTTACTCTTCGAATCCCACTTACCCTGTCAGTCCCAACTACACAACTCCTGCCAACACCAATCCAACGTTCCCTACGAGCTCGATGTATCCCCAAGATCCTCCGTACCCCGCCTACGATGATGGGTACACCGGCGATTGACTAGGCTGGAGCTGGTTATCCGAGTCTTCGAGCAAGGATTTCTTGTTGCGCTCACGTTCTGATCACCAAATCGAATACGTTGACGGCTGTCCCTTCTGGGCCAGTTACAGCCACGTGGATTTGCTTCCACTGGTCAATATTGCCTTCCCAGGCCCCACGAATTATGACTCTCTTTGCGTTTGATTCACAGCTTTGCGGCCTTTTCATCATGCGACAGAAATCAATTGATTGTTTGAAAGCACACACGATAGTCGCCATCACGGCTGGATATACCTAGTCTGTTTCTTTCCTAGGTGCAGCATGTTATAGTGGTCCGCTCTGGTGTGCGGATGCTTTGGATACCGCAATGACCGTATGGGGAAAGACGAACCACGAACGTTGCGAGTTGGATAATTTCCTACATCGGTGGACACGCTCGTTACATCTATAGGCACAAACTATTCTAGCAGAATTTCCTTGCATGATATTCGAATACCAATCACATTCTTTTCTCGCCTCGCAATGCGAAGGCCAGCTCAATATGCACGGAGGCCCAACCTGCTGCTTTTGATCTTTTCTCAGTCTCGCAACCACCGTTCATCTTCCAGCTCCAATTCAGCCCCAGATCTTGACCGCAACCCTAGTGCAGCACCTTCCCGAAGAAGAACTCACACGCAAATGAGGCGACAAACGATAGGCTCCTTAGCTATCTCCATAATCTGCCTATGGGCAGTATCGCGGATTCATGCCTGATGGCGAGATATTGGGATGGGATGCGTTTGTGGGGCTGCATGTGGCCTGCATACATATGCATCTACTGTCCAGTAACAATGTCCACGCTGTATCTCGAATCGCTTACAGTAGTGAGAGAAATTTCCCGCCTTGAAGTCTCGGCTAGGAGATAGACGAATAGAGTCAAACACATGCCATCGCCACCATGAGTAATTTTCTGTCCATTAAGTGAAATGGAAGCACTCTGGTGGGTTTTCTATCAATGGTTTCTGTGTTACGGACCGCCAGTGCGTAGTCAGCCTAAATCCAACTCCTCACCCGGATACATTGCCAGTTAATGTGGGGATAGCAGATCTACGTGCAAGATGTAGAGTCTACAATCTCTAAACGATGTTGCGGCAAGAATCTATCTTCTTCCTCCATCTGAGGGGGAGTGGAGCCGAAAATGGCATGATATTAGCGATGCCCAGCGCTAAGTTTAGCGAGCACCTGACACCTCGCTTCCCCTTTTCATGGCTTCTCATTTAAGCTTAGATCATCGGCAAAGCTCTTGAATAGTTGAAATACATATGTTAATTCTACATCTGTTAGAGGGCGTGAGAATTCTAAAAGCGTGTTGTATATACATGCGAACAAGGGAATGGGAAAATGCTTGTTTGTGCACGTGATGTCAGACGCTAGGGCCTAGCGGGCTACGATAAAACTCTGAGTTTCAGTTCTTGTAATAATGGACAACTAGACCAATTGTATGCCTATTGCAAAGGCCTTCCATTTTGTTCTTTCGCCCGTGAAGGGCGCGCCAAGAAGTGGAGTCATTCGGCTATTACTAATCACTAAATACTTTATCATTAACGTAAGCGTCCCACTCTTGCACTACCTCGACCTATAGCAGTCTCATTACACAAGGTAACACCAATTTCTTCATTGAGAATCTCTATTTTAACTATAATTTACGGCTCATCAATCTCAATTACATCATGGACGAATCTCAGCCTTTGCTGGGAGAGCTCGACGAACCTCAATATCACACAGCAAATCCGCTAGTTGATTTTGATCCGAATGGGGATCCAGACAACCCCATAGAATGGCCCAAGGGATATAAGATGGGTGTTGTCTCCTTGCTAGCCTTGTTGTCGTTCACAGTGTAAGCTGGAACAAGCCATCAAATGCTATTATTCCAAGTAATCGCTGATATCGAGTTCAGGACATTCACATGTATTGGCATCGTCCCAGTTGCCGAGCGGATCATTTTCGATTTGGAGGGAAGGCAGAGCAAATCCGCCAGTATCTTGCTCGTAACAGTCTGGGAGCTTGGGGAAGCTTGCGGACCCTTGCTTATTGCACCACTATCCGAAATCTACGGACGCTATGCCACCTTCAATGTGGCAAACATCATTTTTATCTTCGGCATCGGTCTCGCCGCACTGAGTTCGACAACAGGGCTCCTGGTATTTAGTCGGTTTTTGACCGGATTTGCTGTGGCTTCAAATGTTCTCAACCCAGCAATCATAGGCGATATCTTCTCATCCGAGTCGAGGGGTTCAGGAATGTCTCTCATCATGCTGGCTCCGCTGGTTGGGGGTGCAGCCGGGCCAGCTATCAGTGGCTTAATCGCTGAATCCCTCGGCTGGAGGAAGATTCTTTGGATGAGTGCAGCATTAGCTATCCTCTGCGAGATCCTGTTCTTCACACTCCTTCGCGAGACTTACAAAGTCACAATTCTGCAGCGTCGAGCCGCGCGACTGCGAAAAGAGACACGAGACGAATCCCTCAAATGTCCCTATGAAACGAATGAAGGAGCGGCAGAGTTATACTGGTCATTGTTGCGGAAATCAATCAAGCGGCCTATAGTGGTGATGCTAGATTCTGCGGTGCTTCAGATATTGTCATTTTATGGGGGGTTGGTGTTTACCTTTTACTACATCTTGGCAACAACGTTGCCGGGGATTTTGATGGAGATATATGGTTTTTCGCCAGCTCAGACGGGGTTTTCGTTTATGAGTTTCAGTAAGCGTCCCTGTCAAGATCACGAACTGCTCTAACATTATTAGGTATTGGAGCCTGTGCTGGGATTGTTATTTCTAATACATTTGTCGACCGAATATACATTAGACTTGGGAAGTCCCACGGAGGAACTGCAATTCCTGAATACCGGCTACCGTTCATGATCGCAGGAGCAGCAAGCATGCCCGTAGTTGTAGCACTCTACGGATGGATTCCACATGCTCACTGGCTAGTCTATCTGCTTCTTCTCGCTGTTGGTCTGCTCGGTGTCCTCCTAATACTGATCACGATATCCCTGTCTTCATATGTCGTAGACGCTTTTGGGATTTACTCTGCTTCTGCAATGACCGCTGTTCTTATTGCTCGATGTTTGGGGGGCACGCTGCTCCCCTTAACAATTCCTCCTCTGACACGTGCGCTTGGATTTGGAAATGGCTTTCTCGTTTTGGCCGCTATATGTGTAGTTCTGATTCCTATGCCAATGGCTGTGATGCATTATGGACGCCATTGGCGACAAAACTCGGTATACACAGTGGATGCACTTTGAAGCATTAGACTTTAGCATATCGGACATGGTTTCATGCATGATGATTGGCGCTTAAGAGGCGGGCGAGCAGTTGTGCGCTAGAACATCTACCAGGAATAGAGTTTCTGAATTAGACTAGGACAAAACTTTCTGCTCAACGTTTGAAAGTCGAGTCAATTGCTTCATGTTGCTCGCTTCTTTTGAGTCATGATAAGCCACATTCATTCACTTCAAATCCTCGTAGCCAATCGAAGTACCCAAGTCGGAAAGAGCTTTGGCTAATTCATATCTTCGAAGTGGCATCTCAAAACTCGGAGTATCAAATTGTTAATAACGTGTCAACAACAAAAAACAGCCATCTACCCTAACCCCTGACAAAAGCAGCATTCCGATCCCTGCTACCGTTGTTGCACACGCCCTGGCTGAACGTTCGATACAGCCTAGTGTCAGGGGTTCCGCCCACGCCTCGACATATTCAGGCTTTAAGGCCACCCAGTCGGTAAGAACCACGCCCTGTGATTACCTGACCGAGGTCCTGGAGGAGCGGCCGTAAGCCCACGCCCCATGCTGCCTTTACGCAATCTCATTTTGATTCCAATGGGCTGACTAGAAGGTTACACGGTCCCGACACGCACGCCCGAGAGCGGCTAACCAACCGGTGTGGGAGCCGATAATGCTTTGTTATTGTATTTCGGCAGGTGTCTCGGGTTTCTGGTCCCGTGTCTTAGGATTGCCTGTGGCCAATTCTCACTCGTGGGGTTTTCGGGACATTGAACCCCTATTTCGTCCGATGCGCCAACGCTCTCCTGAGCAAACATTCTTTTTTCTTCAAGATATGAGGCATTTGACTGAAAATGAAGTCGGGAGGGTTTTTACGGAGTGACCGCGCGGTTGTTTGAAAGTGTTGGTGTCGAAATTGGACGTGGGGAGAAAACAAAATATCCACCGGAAATCTTTGGACAAAAGAAAAAAATGAGCTGTGGTGTCACAGAGGCAATAATAGAAAGTTTCATGATCTGCAGCCAACCTATTTTTCACCTTCTAGTTCTATCATACTTGCTCCTCGGCAAAGGTCCCACCGCCATTTCGTTTTCTTCATCTGTCCTAAGAAATACAGATCCAGAAACAGAACTTGTATCGGAAACCGCTGTCCCCCTCCCAGTAATGCCCAAGACGGGCTCAATGTTATATTCGTTAAAAGAGGCCGTTGAGAGCTTGGATCGCCCATATACTGGTGTTTCACTCTCAATAGATTCGATTTGATACCCGGATGCATCCTTGATTGCTCCATCTCGATACCAGTGATTTCGTACATCGATTTCCCATTTTTGTGCTTCAAAATTGCCTACTTGGGCCTCAAAAGTCCTCGCGAGAAGGTTTGCGTCGAGAGGAGAGGACCTCAAGGTATGGAGAAGCCATTGGTTGATATGATCTCCGGCACTTTCCGATAGCTCGTCAGGCCTTGGAGCAGAATCTTTGAACTTCATGTCTTTGGTCCCAGACTGTGGTAATAAATTGGGAAACTTGACATAATCCGATGTCTGACCTTTGGCATCCACATCCACATCTCCAGCAAATGCTTCTTGCTCTTGAGTTTGGAATTGAGTTTGGAAATCCTTGGGTTCACCGTTTTCATCCAGTAGTTCAGCAACTAGGCATTTCCTTTTCAATTCCTCAGCATCCGCCTGTGCTTCAGCGAGATCCTTCAATATCTCATTTTGCAGCTCCTCCGCTTGTTCCAGCCATGCCTGGTCTTCCGGTGCTAGAGAGTGATTAACACGTTGACGAGTTTCTCTGCCTGCTTCTAGTGCTTCTCTTTCCTCCTGATGTCTCTCCAGCCTTTCACGGAAAATTTCCACATCCCCTAACTTGGAGAAATACTCTGCAACGAGAGGATGATAAATCTGATGAACATCTGAACTGCTACTCTCAGATTGCCCTTCCCGTATATTCTCAGGGCTAGAGGGCCCACTGTCAAGCGGGACAATCGAATTGCAAATCCTTACGAAATTCTCTTCCAGTCTGGTAAGTTCGTACTCCTGGCTACCAAGCTGGTCCTCGAGTGCGTTGCAGTCATCTTCCAGAGGACCATATTCCGCGCGCACCTTCTCGCAATCCTGAAATAGCTCTTGCAATGTTCTCCCCTCACTGCTGACGAGGACGTTTCTTTCGTCAGCTCCCGACTCCTTCAGCCGAGCAAGCCGCATGTACTGGTCATCCGCAGCCGCTTTCGCATATTGCTTAGATCGTAAGATGACACGCTGCTCCTGGACCTTCGAGCGAAGCCCCCAGACCGTCTCCCCTAGTCGACGGATCCTCTGAAGTAAGGCGTAAAGCTGAATCTCGATAGTTTTCGAAGAAGCGTTGAACGATGTTGTGCCCAGCTTCGCATCCTCCAGGTATGCTCCTGACTGACTGGTAACTCCTGGCAAAGACGTGCCTGGCTTTTTATTGGTCTGAGTGACTACCTCCCGACCGCTGATCCCCGTAGTTTCTTCGGCCGACCCGTGAGAAGATTCCATCTCTTCCGATTTCTGGACAACCGATCCATTCACAAGAGGCACAAACTTGATTGGATACAGTGATAAAGAAACCACATCCACAAATTCCGGTGATTGTCGTGTTTTTATGTTCAGCAAGTTGCGTTCATAACAAGTGTCTTCTTTTCTCTTTGCCGATACTCCGTGATGATAATGCTTTATATTCGCGTGAGTTGATGTGAGTGGTTTCCTCGTTGGGAGCAGTCTGTGGTGTCTCCATTCCTTCTTAGCCGGTGGGTACGTCGCTGCATAATGATAGTCGTAACTGCCACGCCGCCCCTGACTCGATATGGTCTCCCCCTGAACCTTGAACTCATTCCGATCATAGCTTTCGGGATCTCGAGAAAATTTCGGGCTCCCGCATGTTGTAGAACGGCCTCGCGCATATGCCAACTTCTCAGTTTCATCCATAAAGTTTGTCGTTGGGCAATCAAGCGTCTCTTGTCCGTTGCCTAAGCAATCGTGTCAAACAACATCGGGCTCAGAACTCTACATTCGTGACTGTTCTACATTGGTAGACGATCAATGAGGGAAATCTGCCCTCAAGTATGCGCTGAAAGGCTTTTGGTACCACGTGGAATGAAAGCCACTGTCCCCCTTGGGCAACCGGTCTGGAATCCCTCGCTGCAATTGTGAAACTGCTCCGAAAATGACAAGGCTATGCAACACCCCACCCAAGTTAGTACGCGATCCTACACACCCTCACGGAGAATCCCCTGCAAGATTGGTGGGATGTCTTGCGGTATGGCCCGCCTCATCAGCCAATCGTAGCTTATATAGGCAAAATTCTCATGTAAGGTAACCCCAGATCCAAAAGTGTGTGCCATTCGATCAATGCACATGTTTCTTCTGGGAATTTTGTATTGTGGGCGAGAGCAGAATTTCCAGTGAAGTGAAGAGCCGCATGATCATGTGCGGATATAAGGAGCTGCGGACAGCGGAGTGGGGAGCGGGGACAAGCGTGCTTTTAGCATATGAGTCCGGCGATTGCCTCTCGCTCTCATGTCTTCAAGAGCGTCCAGAAGAAAAAAGTCATCGAAGGGTACATACGCTACGGATTGGAGTGATTGGGCATGGGACGAGGGACGAAAAAGTTGGGCTTCGTATCGCTTGGGCACAAATGGTGAGGTTTTGTCCCTATTTATTCCCTCGATGAGCTGGCTGATGTTACACAAGGGGAATATGAGTATCGATTCGAGGAAGATTCAGCACAACAATCCACCACTACTTCCACTTACCAGGATTCTGGAAGTCCGGAAATACCTCGCTATGCTCCATCCCCTGGTCCAGACTATATAGATTCAAGCCAAGGCCCCTATAGCTCATCCCCGGTCAACCCTGGCTACACAACTCGCAACTTCGAAGATACCACTGCTGCTCTTGGAAGTCTAACTTTGGAAAAAGGCAAGGAACGAGAAAATGGTAAGTTCCAAGTTCTATGCCAAGACAGTCTACATTCAAAGCTAATCGTCAGAAGACTATGTGGCGCCACAGGTTTCAAGTTCCTACTCAGTTGCAGCTTCAGTCACTCCCATCATACATACTGCTTCGCCCGTGATCGATCACACCTACGCAGCTCAGTATTCTCAAACTACTGAAGCCTCCTTGTATCAGCAACCTGAGTATTATGAAGACCAATATCCACTGGATAGCGCCTCACCGGCGTCTCAACAGCCATTCGATTCTGGCCTAAGTAGGCAAGGTTGGTACCGCCACTATCTTGAACATCTTCCTCTAAAATGTAAAGTCACTATACTCAAATAGATTACAGGAAACACGACCGGTCAGAGTTCATTAGCCCTACGAGGCGACAATTTCATTGGTGAGGGCGTGCCGGCGGCGAATATTGAAAAGCCACTTGATGCTCGTGAGTTTCTGAATACAAAAAGAAATGAAATACTCATTCTGCTAGGGTTCAAGGTCCACTCTGGTCGCGAGTTCAAATTTGGAAAAGTGTTCAGAATGTTATGGGCGGAGCCCATGGGCAGCCATGGAACACAGATTACAGAACCCGTGCATTCCCGTTCTCAAAAGCACGGAGAAGTGTTTTGGCATAAAATTCGCCGCTTCGTGATCGTGAAACCTTTCAACGGTCATTGTCTTTGCTTGTAAGACCATCTTATTTAAGGAAAGGACATGTATTAACAAACGGGAAGGCCAATCCAAACATACGGGCGGCAAGGTCTGACCAAAGGTGGTGCCACAGCAGAGCACCACGCGGCGATCTATTCCGAGGAGGAGGTGGTTTTTGAGGGCGAAGGTCTCACCAAAAAGGGCATCCGTGTTGTATTGTTCAATCCAAGAGACAAACTAGACGCCACGTCGCGCATTAATTACGCAAAGGTTTATACTATTGAGTATAACGTGAAAGTCCACTTTATTGGAAGACTTGATCCGAATCACAAGCATCGGATCTTGGGCGACCTCAAGAACACCACAGGGATGGATTTTCAGGAATCAAGCTAGGGCGATGAAGTACAACATGTGGAAGGTGTTCATTCCGATAATATGAGTGGTCGACATATGAAAAGACGCCGAATATGTTGGACGAGGAAAGCGGGACTATGATGTCCTTGCTCTCGAAATACGTTAGCCTGTCAATTGGCAGATGCATGAATCAACGACTGATGCAAGGATGATATACTACGAATTACGCATTTCCTTTTCTTCGGAACTCAGTAACGCCGCGAATTGCTTCCGATATGATGAGATACGGCTTCTTATTTTCCTTTTTCTCCAGGGCCTCATTATTCAAGGGTCAGAATCAGGCTGAATCACGTTTTCCTTTTTGATAACGAACGGGGCCCTGCAGGCGCCCAGGCACCAGAATGTCATTTAGTTCACGCCCAGTTTCAAATGCTTTTCTTTGAACTTTGGTACGAGACTCCATGGAATATGCTAGTTCTTAACATCAGATTAATGTTTACAAATTTCAGGGGTTCGCCTCACCTGAAGTGAACAGCAAGGGAGGTCGATGATCCAGACTCTACTTTCTCAAGAGGTGTGGAATTCCTTTAGAGAATTGCCTTGCTTGAAGAGATCAGTAGCGTTAGTGTCTTTCATGTTCAGGGGTATTCCCTCCTCCAAGTATGAAAACTTGTATTTCTAACACAGCGGAAGGCTCAGGGGTATTCCTGTCGTGTTTCCAAATCCCTCGAGTAACGAAGTATTTCGCTGCTCGCCGTTTTTAAATTCACGATTACTCGCCGAGCACCCACACTATGTCCAAGTTTCATCCCTTTCCTCCTTTCTTTTTCCCAGCCTCGTATACTAGTTATCCACTCAACGCCCAACTAGCATGAATCGAACCCTTGTCGACTTCCAAGAAACTGCCACACCCCAAATTCCTTGAGCCCCTTCAGAGAACTCGAAGGTGATATTCAGTTACGAGACTGACAACAAACCCTCGCAGCACTGCGAGAATTCAGGGGAGCATGGAATCGTTGCCACTCACCGACCAAGCCGCCCGAACACAGCCTTGCCACTTCATGCAAGGCACTTTCCCTCGTGCACTTACAGAGACTTGGAGTTTCAAACTCCCCATCTCACATTTCCCAAAAACTCTCTCCCTTAGAAACTGGATTGTTGTGAGTCGTCACTCGTCGACCCAGCAGCGTGGTTGAGACCCCTGCCGACTGCATGCACGAAACATTGCTTTTTTGCATACCCGTACGTACCCCGGACCGGGTGGCCCCGCCATGACGATCGATCGATTGCCAGATCCGCCACTCGAATAATCAGAAATGTGACCAAAGTTCATTTTAAGGTTTGAATCGTGAGTATGGGAGGAGCCGAGGGTGTGGTTACACTGGTGGCACAACCGTGTTGTGGGGAATACACACCGAGTACGGATGAAATGCAACTAGTGCAAAAAATCACGTGAAGTTGCTAGAAAGGTAGGATATGTGACGAGGTATATATAATATATGTTGTGTGTTTTATTAATTTGAGTTTTGGCGTTACTAGCTGGTGATTGAAGGGGGTGCTGAAAAATGATAATCTTGACGGGAAGTTGCCCGGCCCGGAAGCTCCGCCCTCAAAGATCCTGCTCTTGTCTTCGAGGCGATCGTAGGTAGAAAATGAAATATTGATTTGTGTACATGAACACCAAATGAGTAGCCTGCGATGACTTTACTTCTAGTACGCCTCGCTATGCTGCCTGATCCCCTTTCAATGATAGGAATACATCGAGGTCATAGGATGAAGAGGGTAAAACCATTCAAAAACTTGAACGTCGCGCGGGAGGTGGACCCATACGAATGACAAGTTCAAGATCCGAGGAAACTTCCTCAAGCCTTGTGCCAAAGCCTCCCTTTTGCGTGGTAAAGGAAGCCGCTTCGCTTCCCATAATATATGTATCAAAGACTTCTTCTCCCTCCACCAGTAAACTCACATCATCCACACTGCTACCTGTGCCTCCACGAAGTGCATCCATTGTACTTAGCACGCGTTTCTGATTTGCAAATTTCCCAGCGTCGTCCTGGTCCCAGAAATCCAGTGCCAGCTCGGACCATTCGTCATCTTGAAGCTGCTTCCCGCCTGGTGGGTATTTTGAATAGATAATCTGCTTAAGTCTCAATTTGTCAAGCGTGGAGTCTTGAATCCAATCCAGCATCCAAGAGTTCACGTAATCCTTCTTGTCGTCAAAGTTTGGTTCTTGTAGATGAGCAGCAACATTGTGGTGTAGCACTGCTGTTCGCAGAGGGCTTCGATCTCTGGCGTCATTTACTGACTCGTTAATCTCTTCGACGAGCGCGTTGTGAGGTACATAAGGGTATTCAGCAGCGGTAAAAAGCTGTTCGGCAACACAACGATCGCGAAGGTCGTAGAGGCTGTCTTCGACATTGTGGAGCTGCTCGAGTAAGGCCTTGTGAGTATCAGGAAACTCAAAAAGAAAAGTTTTGATTCGTTCTGATATGTGGAGTTTATGTCGCGTACGGAAGGAAAGCTCCTGGCTCAACTGGTACTGCTCGTCTTCAAGTGAATCGAGTTGCTCGCCTAGGTGGTTTGCTTCCTCAACTGCGGCAAGATACTGCTTTACAAGTTCATTGTTAAGATCAAGGTCATCGTATTCAATGTCTTCTGGCTCATATGGTTTGATAAGTGGTGTCAAGTGCTCGTCAAGCTCGTCGTCGGGATGGAGGCGGAGAATAATGTTGTTGGCCGTGTAGAAGCGCGTCTCTTCCTGCTCCAGCTCTTTCTCTTCCCGGTTGAGACGGAACTCGAGGGTATCGTACTCGTCTTCTGCAGGTCCAAGTTGGTCTTGCAAAGAGCGTACCTGCTCATAATATTGGGAAAGGGCCGCTCGGTCACGGTCACGGTCTCTTTCCTGCACCATAAACTCGTCAAGAGCTCGCATCAATTTATCAGTCGCATTGCGAAACTTCTCGCGAAGTGCCTGCACCTCTTCTCTCTTCTCATTGATATCTCCCCGCGTCCGCAACACTCGACCCCGCAGTATCTCCACTCTCTCCCTTGCGCGAATATTCCTTGTTTGGATATCAGGATTAATTTCATCATGTAGTCCTCTGACGGACTCGTAAGCAGAGTCTTGTCGGCTCATATCTTTCGGCAGAAGTCGTGGGGAAGGAGAAGGGCGGGCTGCGTCTGATGGAACAAATCGTGGTGTCTTTTCGTTGCTCGCGCTTCCGTTCCAGCTTCGAGCTGGGGAGTGAACCATCCTACAGGATTCATCCTCCGGAAAATATGATGTTTTAGCATAAACATCGACTCGAGTGAGTGGTGTGCTGGACTCCTGCTTCAGTTCCTCTGCACTTCTCTCCTCCACCACGAACGTGTCCTCTGCTATGCCTTTCTCGATCCCCGCGGCCCCGGAGCCTGGTTTGTCTCCGGAGCTCGAGGGCTTGGGCCACGATAATCGAGAGATGTTGATGATTTGCAATGGTTTCTGGCGTACCCTCGTGCTGTTCGAGCATGGCGTCCCACTTGCCATGAAATGATAGACGTGTTGTCATTGCCCCCGAACGAGAAATTCTTGGAGGCAGTTGATCTTAAAAGAGGGTTTATAGGGTCGTTCTACATCTAATCTGGCCGTTGTAGTACGTACATTCTTCGAGGATCCTGTTATCACAGAGTTCAGTATAAGGCTGGGGATGCGGATTTGGGGTAAAGGCCACGCACTCCCCGAAGGCGGTTCCGCACACTCTCGCATGCGACCTGTATTGGAAGCTATAATTCCGTTGGCTTGCTTGGAAATTTCGGGCTCGTAGAAGTGGCATTGGAGAGGGTGCAGGCTCCTTCGGGGCTTATGAGGCGTGTCTGCAGCTTCTTGTATTTTGGTTCGCTGAGGCTGGACAATAATTTCAGGATCAAGGCTGCGGATGAAACCCTGCAAACGACCGGTGAAGACCCGCGGGTACGAGAAACAAGCACGCACGCACTATTTTCTACAGGGTTACTTCGTTAAAATAAGGGGAGCTTTCCGTGGCGCTTCCCTCGGGACTTTGATATGTCTACCTCCGTACCCAAATCCTACCTATTGCTCAAGAGTCCCGAACATGGAGTTTTCCAGCGTTTATCGACAGACTCACTTCACCCTCCTTCGGTACTCGGTGTCCAAGCCAGTGACCAAACAAAACCCCCCGCAATGCGGCTCATTCCGCCCTGCGTTAGAGACCACAGAGGCAGGTGACCAAGACGGCCTATCAGCATCTCTTTCTTGCAGCATTCGATGCAGCTCTCAGAATACTGGTTGCCCATGCATCATGCAAGTGTTCTTAGGAAGCCAGACTCCTGCGATCGAGAGCGCCTGCTTCGACACGTGGATGCAATTTCGACCCCTCGTTGCGATACAAGACTCCACTCCCTCTCAGCAATGGCGTGGGCAGAGCCTCCCTCTCCCCTTCTAATTTCGCCTTGCCAATGATAAAGAACAGGCTGGAAGCGGCTCACCTATCACTCTGCTTGCCTTCAATGGAGGAATCAGAGTCGCGAATTCTCTTTCCCAATGTCTAAGTATAAGGTTACTTGGTATGAAGACCCCAATGGGAGTGGGGATATCTACCGAGACGACGTAGATTCAAGCAAGTAGCTTTGCCGTACACTTTTATATTTTCGGTTTGCTGATTATCATCAGAGGGGAACCCTATTCGCATTTGGCGGAAATATACCAAAGAATCATCGCGAGCTGAATCGTGAGACTAAAGCCTACTGCCAATGGCACACGGCTAACCTTATTTAGGTCTGCAACACCGCGAACTCGAAGGGAATCGGTTTACGATCGTCCTGCCGATAAATCCACAAGTAGTCGACAAAGAGAGAAATCCAGGGTTAGGGAGTCGATTCGAGGAGACCGCAGGCCCTCGTACACAGAGAGTGGCCGTCAGGAGCCTTATGCAGAAGAAGGTGGGACGTACGCAGACGAGCCAAGCGAGGCATTCTTCGACTCCAGCCGTCAAACGTCCACTAGTTATCAGTCTCGCGATGCTTTTGAGCGTTCCTCCTCTTCAAGGCAAATCAGCTCTCCACAGCCTCGCCACTTAAGTCCAAGACCATTCGATCCTGGGACCGGGGACCCATTGGCAGACAGCTTCGATGCACTGCACGTATCAAGCGACCAGTACTACACTCACTCCCCAATAGCTGCTTCCGCTTCTCTTGCTTCCACCGCAAGAGATTGGCAACCTGGAGCAGCCTCCGGTCGCCGCGAAGGCGCATCGTTCCTCTCACCAGAGCGAGGCGCTTCCGAACACATCTATGTGAGCAACGATCATCACGAACAAGAACCTCTTTCTACCGCACAAACACAGCAGGACCAACAAGGTCGCGTGGTCACGGCTAGGGCGGGTGAAACAATCGACCCATCATACCAGGTCCGAACGAAGGATTGGAAAGAATTCTTCAGAATAGGTCGTGTGTTCAGTACCTTATGGACTGATTCACTGGGCAATAATGCCAGCAAGGTTGATGCTACTTTCGTTAGTGAAGTGAAATACGGGGAACGGGTGTTTTCCAAGATCCGACGCTTCATCGTCGTCCGGGAAGGGGACAGAGCCGTGAGCTGTCTTCCGGTTACCTCTTACGCCAACGCAGGCATTCAGAAGAGTGGCATCCGACTCAACGAACATGGATTTATTTACAGCAGAAATAAGCCCAGAAGAGTGGAGCAAATGTGTTCAAGGCCGCTGAAACTCATTTTAGCCGGAGGGGCCACACATCTTAAGGACCCGTCATTAGTGAATGTAAGACTTGTTTTCATACCTAGTTTAATACGTGCACTCTGTTCGGAGCATGGTCACTTTTCTCAAACAGCGCCATGATTGCTTTTGTTTATGGAATCTATGGAAGTGAACACAAGATACCCAAATTCTCCTCAGTTCACAGAGCTGACTTTCTGGGCAGTATGGCAAAGTGTACAATGTTGAGACCAACGTGAAAGTCAAGAATGTCGGCACTTTAGACGAAGATTCCAAGGATATTCTGCTTCGCTACTACAAAAGAATTTTCGTTGGGGCTGATCCAGATCCAGCGAGTGTCACTCCACGACCAGGGGATGCAGTCCTTGTGGGTGTTGGGGCAGCACTGCATGCCTTGGCCGCTCCAATTACACCAGGTACTTACGCATCTGCAACTACAGGATCTGAATTTGTGTCAGCCTCCACGGTTTCTGGTTATCCACCGTCTTCAACTATGCTTGGGGTTCCTTATCAAGTTGGCGCACATGCTGGGCCATCATCGTACTATCCTCCTGGCTCACAGTATGAAAGACCATCCTCTGCAACTTATTATCCTACATCAAGCACCTACGGAATGAACTCAGCTCTCGATCCTGGACCCAGTAGTTACAACTTGCCGTCCATGCATTCCCAAACACAGTACCCCAGCAGCCAGATGGCATCCTCTTCCCGTGGATTGACTTACAACTCTGGTAATATGATGGATTCCTCTCGTCGGTCCTCGACGGCCTACTATCCAGCTTCAAACAGGGATAGTTACCCCTACCAACCGCAAAGTAGCACGGCTTTTCAATCCAATGATCCGGGCTACTCGAGTGGTTATTATCAGCCACCACCATCAAACTATCCTCACACCAGCGCTCAAAATGAGTTATATTCGCAATCTGGTGATGGATTTGGGCAGGATGCTGAACAATATCCACCACAAGGTGGATATAGTAATCGTCTTCCATATTCTGGGCCTGCGCTTCCCTCCGCATACGAGGACGACATTGAACTCTCCGTCGACCCTGCTCAAGAGGCAGCCCTGGCCAAAAAGCGACGTGACAGCAGCTATAGCGGCCGACGCCGACCTCCTGGTCGTTAGCCGTTTGTCCGTCGATCTTTCATCGTCCTCTATTTTTTTGTCCGTGCAATTTGTTGTCAATAAATGTCACTCAATCAACATATATGTTCCTCACCGACGTATGCTTCGGATTACTTTATGCCAAAGTTCTCCCATCATACTTCAAAACCACCAGCGTTGATTCTTCGTCGTCGAAGTCTTGCAACTGCTGAGAGAGTCCCTAGACTCTCAAATCATGTTGACGTCCACTGTGGCGTTCCATCGTCCCCAATTTCCGGGTTTCTTATGTCTGTTGGGGATCGCTCATTCTCACGGCCTGTCTTACTTGGATGGATCTCATCTGTGCTTTTTTCTTTATTCAGCTCTAATGAGTAATGAGTAATGATTTCGGTTCAACGAATCTCTTTTTTTTAGGAGCAACTTACGGTTTAAACGGTTGTGTCCTTTTGGGCGAAATTTCCTCTGTATTATCTAGCTAGTCAATGCTTGCGACCAAGTTTAGATTGGCAGTTGATCCTCATCTCTTATCGACAGGAAACAAAGGGTCAACAGGACTGGAGAAGCGGTCTTTACTGGTATTATGATAATGAATTATGATATATCATGAAACAATGTTCTCCTCGCTCGTGCTGTTCCCAGATCGCGAGAGTAAGGCTCTGAAAGCTCGCCCCAGTCAGCCTAACAGCCTCGAGCCTTTCCCATTTTTCTGCATCCCCCTAGAACGATCCAATTACATTTTGACCCCTCACACCACGGTCGACGCCTCTTTTGCCAGCCATGTAGCCGCTTGAGTATATCATTGGAGTAGAGAATCTGCATTCGCGATTCGCTCAGTACCATTGACACAGCCTGGTCGGGCGTCGAGCCGCAGGTCATGTTGAACATTTTCACCTGTTGGTTTCATGACTAGGAGCTTGACGACGTCAGAAGAAAACGAAGTTTTGTGTATGTGGGTTTGAGGAGCTCAGGGTGAGTTTAGGTATAACGAGTGCGACTTGAGGTGAGTTTTGACTGATGCCGACGAGGCTGAAGTTGATGAGGCGTGCCGTTTCAAGACAGTCTTGCTAAATTTTGGAGGAGACCTGAAAATCATGAACCTCGAAGCGTCAAAAAGAGAGGGGCGCCGAAGTGACCGGATTAGGGACGATGATGGCTGGGATTCTGGAGGAACTACCTGGCCCGATAAATGGAGCTGCGACGAAGGCGACAATTTCAACGAGCCTCCAGACTCGATGGTTTACCCGGAAGATCTGGATTCACGAACCAGTGCTAGAAGCAAGAATATCGAAGGCTCTGCTGCAAAGAGGTTAGCTCCCTTCGGTATAAGAATGAAGCAATATAATGAGAGAAAGAGGACGAGAAGAATAGAGCGTGAAGAGGGACAAATACGAAAAGGTCTGAGTCATAACCGATCCAACCACGTTGCGGGTCATATTGCAGGCCCGGCAGGAAATCCAGAATATTCGGACTCACTGGGATCAGACACACGAAGGAGAAGCAGGCCCACAGTCGAATCTATAGACACAAATTCTGACTCCGGAATTGACCCTGGACCAGGCATTTAGTACCCTAAACCCATTAATACCCAATGGCATTCGAACGATCCTACTTTCACTGAGAACGCTAGAGCAGGGGATGATTTTATGAGAGAACTAAGATCACGAAGTGGTGGTGGTCGTCGTCGTCCCGCGTCTCCAAGCTCCTCGGAGCGTGATACGGAGAAACCCTCACGAAGAAGAAGTAGGGTTCGGGAGGATGATGCGGCTGCTATTTCTGCGGCAGCGGCTACAGGTATTCAACAGCATAAGGAGAGACAGGAGAAGAAGAAAGCAGAGCGTGAGAGTCAACGAAAACGTGAGAGACCCCAACTCTCGTCCTTCGTTATCCATCAGATATACCTTGACGAGCAATCGTGAAACTTACTTCTGGGAATTTGATTCAAAGCATTGTTTTCCTGAAGATCAGTCTTGCCGGTCCCATTGCAATATTTACAAAACAATATCTCGGGAAACTGACCTGGGTCTTTCTACATTCTAGGCTATGGGGAAGAGGAATCACCAGCTGAGGACAGCGACGGGGGCAACCATCGTAAAGACCACTGTGCTCAATATCCTCCACGCGGACGTCGGGGGGCATTGTATGATCCCGAAACGAACCAATTAATAAAACGGCCTACAGACGACTTCACTCAACAGCCGACCGATAATCACCTTGGAAAAGGTGACCCTAGACTAGAACCCCACCTGACACCTCGTTCTCATCATTGCCTCACTTCACAAACACTCCATCTACATTAAGCCTTCTATCTCTTGGAGCGTTGAGCTTCGAGGGACTACAAATTTCATCTGCCTCTTTAGCTTCGAATCCTCCTGCTTCGTACACGAAAGCGAATCTCTCCGAAAGATCCTCAGTAGGCTCTATCGAAAGTGTCTTTCTAGCTCACTATCTATATCATCAGCTTCATCTATTGAGGCTCTATATGGTAGCGTTCAAAGACTATCCGAATTCCTTTCTGCCCAAACCTGGCTACAAAACCTGTCTAAAGAAGCTTTGGAAAAAGTATCCCCCGAAGAGTTTGAAGAGAACTTATGACGAAGCTTGGTTAAATTCTCGTCTCATCTGAAAGCTGAGGCCACAAGTCCAAGGATGCTCAAAGCAGCGAGTGCGGTTCGAAGACTTGCAAGAAATTCCGCAAATTTACTGCAGCAGTCTTTGGAACGTCAAGCACCACTCGCAAGTGAAAAGCGGAAACAGTACAAACTCTTTTCTCAAGCAGATCAAGAGAAGGAAGACGGCGAGGAAGAGAAGTACGATTTGCATGAGTACAGAGAATCTGGAGAAGAGGACCTCAATCTGGAACTACTTCTCTCAAAATCGACGGCTTTGCGATTGCTTGAGGAGAACATACGACTTTTCGTGTATCCTAAGCCTATTTCAAAGGCCCTGTTCAGGCTATGGCCCATTAATCATCCCAGAGATTCACTACTTGCAATCGAGTACGACTTGCAATGGGAAGCGCCCGATTTTCTCAGTAATTGTTTCGCCGAGGGACAAGAACTTAGTAAAGTTCTGACCCTCACTGGAGAAGCAATCAACGCCCACGCAATGAGCTGCCAGGATTATCTGGAGCAGACCTGGCCTGTAATAGGGCGTGCACTGCTAGATGGACTGCAATAAGCCTTATCTCGTGGCAAAGCTAGTAAGATGGACTCCCATTTTAGGAAAGAGATATTAATTCGATATAGGAATTTCAAGCTCCAGCGAAAATGCATCATTTGACATAAGAATTGGGCTCGATATAAGCTCTGAAGGTCTTACTTCAAATAACTCGCTTCTTGTCCACGCGAATCATACTATCCACGAGAAGATAATATCATCCCTTTCGTGGATCTCTGCCGCAGTCAGACACTCGCCATTTGAGGGCGTTGTTTATTCATCTACTTTGGTCTCGGCAAAGAAGGAATCAAGTAGCGTGACGCCAAAAGTTGTTATCCATTTGGCCGAACTGGAGACAATACAGACACAGCAAGCATGCTGGCATCCGCTGCTTCCACATGCCGTAATTGCCAAGAAATTTCCAGTTCGACATCGGAGTAATGGTAAAGGAATCGATATTTCTTTCGCAGACATGGCACTGTTGAGTCAAAGCATGAGTTTCATTGAGTTTGATGACGGGTTGATAGTGGAATGATTAAGATCGATTTTGATTCCGATAGAGAAGCTCGAAGACGGCGACGCAATTCAATGGCACTTGGAATATAAGAGGCACAAGAGACATGCGAATAAGAGAGGTCTATCAGATATTCTTACGATAGGCCCTTTTCAGAAATGGTATAAAGCACACGAACCGTACGAACTGATTGAGAAAAGGTGTTTTCTTGGTTTGGCCGAAGAAGTAGTTGTGACAATAGGAACTCCAGATTTCTCGACGACACATGTGTACGGTTCAGGAGCGCTACCAACGCCTAAAACTCGCCGGGTCAAGTCTCACACCATTTCTCTGGGAGCATCTGGTCTTGGCTTTCTTGGTGCCAATGGAAGCAAAACGTGGCAGACGACTGCGGTACCATCAAATATTACTCTCGACATTGACAAGAATATTTATGACACATTAGCCGATGACTTATCTACGACAGTCTTCATCTACGATACCGACGAGAAGATATCATGGCTTCTGCCACAACCAAGTGCCATTCTTTACTTGTTACACAAGATAATCTCGAGGCGCGGGTATCAATTATTTGACGGCGAGAATGAGACCACCTTCAAGCTTGCGAGGCCTACATTTGATGGTGCCAAAGAGGCTTCTTCAGTTCTGCATGATCTGATTAGCCTTAAGGTTCGAAAATCGCATACACATCAGGAGAAAATCTCTAAAACTGCCAAACAAATATTTCTCCTGCTCGACCAGGTCAGCGAAAGGCTGAAATAGACAAATGCCGAGCTTGGGCATATCGGTGGGATTTCAGCAGATAAGCTGTATGGTGTCGAGCTGAATGATGTTCTTGAAATGAAGGTCAGCATTGATGTCAAAAAAGTACAGGTGGATCAGCCTTGGTCTGAAATGGCGAGGAACGGCACAGTAGTTCTTTTCTGTGCCGGATTTGGCCAACCTATTATTCCGATCTCGTCAGAGAAGCTTTGCACAACGTACAGCAGAGTTCCGCCTCTGCGTAACCTGTTAGCTACAACGGGCGCTGTATTGGATTGTATTCTACAACACTACCGAAGAGCAAAGGGGTCGAGGCTTGACGACAAGGTCGAATGGATCAGACGCGAGCCTCTTATTGGATCTCACCTGAAAAGTCAAACCGTGTTCCACGAACAAGAGCTCCGTGTTGTTAAAAGGGCCAACCTTGACCCTTCAATATGTAAATCAGTCAAGCGCAACATCTCAAGCGGCTTCATCTTCACAAGTTATCCCTCACGTTCAAAGAATCCATGCTCTGAAGCACTAGCACCTACAAATCCTAAGGCACCCAAAACTACTATGAGCGACTTTATACACGGGTATAAAAACCTGCCAGATGTTCCAGAAGATGATTACTGCAGCGAAGTCTCAAATGACACCGGCTCTGGGTTCAACAACGAGTTGCTACCAACCAGTTCAATCTTAAGCGAGGAGTCTCCTCAGATTGAGCTAAAATCAGATATGGCAGCCACATACATCATGCCAGGCACAAGAATCACCAGAACACTGTATGTAACAAGTACTCAAGAAGAACCAGTACATGCTATCGACTTTCTATACGAAAGGCAGACGTCTATAGCAAGCAACTCCACTTCTAGTACTCAACGAACAATCAAAAGGAAGGGTCGATGTATGGACCTTGCAGGATCGTTTAATAAAGGAAAGGGAAGAGCGACAGATAACCAAGGTTACAATTGAGATGTAGCTGGAAGAATTTTGAGCTATATCAGTAACATCACGCAAGGTAACTGGACCGCCCCTCAACCTTTTGCATTCTCAGACCCATTAGAGATGAGAGGTGGATTTAGCTAAGAGAATAGCTTAGGAATAAGAGCCTGAGACTCCGAAAAGGAAATTCCTGTTTTGGATGCACCGGAACAGAGATAATTGTCTTACCGCAGAACAAATCTGGGCCATCGACCAAGACTTATGCGTGGCCGTTGGTGAACAAGGAGAGCGCGGTAAAAGCTGACAGATTAGAATTCCAAATATTTAAGCGGTTGTAGTGAGGGATCTGATTAGAACATCGAGATACCGACTAAAATCCTCATGTCTTGGGAGGCTTTCCAGGTCTTATAAAGGGTAATTTATGCTGGTGTTGCATATCTCAATCTACCTTGTCTTCTTATTTTGCCTAGTTTTTTTTAACCCCGTGTCCGTTCCACTCTTAATTGTCGATACTAATAGTTAGTGACGGGATCTTTCAATTTATTCTCATCTCAACTTAGGTTATGCTCCCAGCCATAAGCGTTCTTTACACATCTCTCCTCCATTGCCATATTTGCGGCTTCACCTCCTATTCTTAAGAACCAAAGTCATCTCCTGCTATTTATCGATCAAGAAAAACCACCTAGTCCTTCTTCTAATTTGCTTCTTTCTCACTTCCTTTCTCTAGCATTGTATTTCAGTCTCCTTTCCAGCTCAAGATACAAGAACCTTAACACAAACGTGATCCATGGCAAGTTGTAGCAGCTCAGGGTAGGGAATAATGCGACCTCAGTCCAGTGTAAACCCCGGTTTGCCAGTTTAGTGTAGTTTTCACCCTTCTCAGTGCAGTGTAGTGCGCTGAATTTAGACTGCGGTACTGAAAAACGGCTCAAGCCGTGGTTTAACTGCGATTTTACCCAGTTTGGCCAATCTCGTAGTCAGTTTAGTGGAGCTTATTTACACCGCGGTCTCAAACCGCAGTCTACACTATTCCCTACCCTGTATCAGCTCATCTCTATTACGATTTTAGCAATCTCAATCAAAACTCCTTGGTTTCGCATCCGATTTCTTCAAACCTACTACCAGAGAGGAAATCAGGAGACCTAATTGCATTGACCGAAGTTGACTCCATACCGCTCACATAGTGATACCAAGCTCCACTAGTAAACGTTCTAACAATCACCGCATTGAAACTTGCCATGCACCATGAAATATTATTCTTGGCAAGGAGATCTATAAATAACTAACTTGTTCGTACGTATACAAGACATAATATTCCTATTCTAAAAAAAAGTTCCCCAAAGCGGCCGCATCTGTAGTTTTAACGCTGCAAAGTTTAAATTTATGCGAATATAATAAAACTCAAAGCTGACTCGGGATTGTGCCATTTTCTCCCGTTGGTACTCCTCACCCCCTACCTAGGCAACATTTCCAAGAACTCAGAACAACCGCGGCATAGAGAAGATACTTAAAAACCTCGATTTAGTAAAGCAGCAACCTCTCATACTCTGTCGAATATAAATCTAGAATAATCCTGCGCCGCTAATATATTCGGGATCCCCGAATTTGCAAGAGGTAAACACGTTCCCTAACCCCAAGCGCAGCCCTTAACTCCACCCCCTGATCCCTAGAGAGGTAGACCTTAAAAGAGCACGACAACCGGAGGGCAACTCCTCGCCGCCTTTAAGAGCAAAGCACATCCAAGTACAGTACAATGTCCAAGACAATATCCCTCACATAATGTGCACAATAGCCTGAATTCGGATCAACGGCTTCGGAAACCTGCATCGGGAGGGACCGGGAGAGACAATGACAAATCTCCTGGCTTGAAATGCGTGCTTAGTATTTGTGTAGAAGGGTCCCCCACGTGCGAGGATGGTTTGGTGTTTGGTTGGGTGAATGCGTAGGAAGGGGCTGGGTAGGGTGGGTCATGTGATTTGAGACGAAAACAGGTGCCTACGACTGAGCAAGAGAAGACTCAAATGGCAAAGGAACGGAAGGATAGCTTTTTTGTGAAACAAGAGGCAGGATTTAGTATTTTGAACTACGGTATTTTGAAAGAGATTACAAACAAGTTGGGGAATCATATAATTGCTGAAGTGACGCCACGCCAGCCCCACCAGGTATATTGAAAAGAAAAGTTTATGCTATGCTGCTAATACTGGACATCTAGCACACGAACAGAACCAACCCCATCGCTCAAGTGCTCGACACTGTAATTACAAAGAAAACATGACCGAGATCTAAGTGTCTCTTCTAAACAAATGAAAATCACATCCTCAATGGCTGATTGGAGATTCTTCGCCGCCGCCTAGGACGATATTCCACAATTTCCACCTCATCATCATCTATCGAACTTCCTACAGATTGATTAACGAGCTCGCTAAACGCCAATCCCTTAAAAGCCCCATTTCCGCCTGGGATTTTGATCTGCTTTGCCGAAGGGTTGGATATTGCTGGTGCTTGAGTGGTCATGCTATTAGCAGAGACCCTCAAGCCACCATCAGTATCCCGCATCGTCCCATCGGTGAACCAAACCTGCAGGACCTTAACCTCCCACCAATCAGTGATATCGCCAAATTTGCCCTGAAAGATTCTTGCGAGAAGATTGACATCGAGTGGTGACTCGCGGAGTCGGTGTAATATCCACTCATTTATCCTCGCTCCCGAATTCCACTTCTCGAGGTTGGAAAGCAGGTTGTACATTGCCGAACGGTTCGGATGTTTCAGTGGGTGGAGGAGGGGCGGGAGCTTCATATTGGGATTGATGGTGGTGGTGGGGTCTGACTTCTCGTCAGGTCTGGGCTCGTAGTGAAAGTCCCTGGTAGGCTTGATGCCCGGGAGCGGCAGCAGTAAGGGGTACTTCACATACTCTGATTTTTGGTCTAGCGGGCTCAGTTCCTCTTCGTTATCGAAGCTGCGTTGTTCCTGGGTTTCGAATTTGATGGGCTCGCCGTCCTCGTCTATGAGGCTTTTGGAGAGACAGTCTTGCTTCATCATTTCAACGTCCTTTTGCAGCGTCTGGATCCTCCTCCGGAGGTCCTCCTCGTCGCTTCGGGCGTGCTCTAGCAATAGCTGACTCTCGGGATCAAGTGTCATGCCTAGTGGGCGGCGTGTTTCTCGTTGTTCTTCTAGTGCTCGTTTGTCATCCAGAAAGTCGTCCAGCCGTTCTCGCAATAGGTCCAGATCTCCCAGTTTTGAGAGGTATAGTGAAACGAGAGGATGGTACTCATCTTCCTCATCCCCCTCATCAGCACTACTGGAGTAAAGTTGAGGATCGTTGATTTCTGCTGGGGTCAAAGGCCGGTCCAACAAGTTTGTCTCTTCCAAAGGCCGACTATAAAAATGCTCTTCAAGCCTGTTTAGCTCGAATTCTTGCGCGCTTAGTTGATCTTCAAGACAATTGCAATCATCTTCCAGTGGCCCGTACGCATCTCTGGCTATTTGGCAATCATCCATCAATTCTTTCAACGTCTTCTGGCCATCTGAATAATGGTCCACTCCGTGGAGCAGGTTTAGTCCTTGTACAGTCATGCGGCGGATTAGAAGATCGTCCGCGTCGGACTTTGCTCGCTGCACCAGTCGAAGATGGCTACGCATCTCATGGATCTGGGACCGCAAGCTCCAGTTATCAACTCGAAGCTTCTGAATACGCTGCCACTCGATCTCTGCAGCCGATCCAGGCCGAATTCTTCGGCTTTCCGCAGTAACAACGGCATTCGAAGGTGCTACCCATCCTGGGCCTTGACTGTCGTGTCCCTTGGAGGTGGCACTGGAATTGATCATTCTAAAAGAGACTCGAGATGATTTCACTGGAGTGTCCCCAGACTCTACATCGGTAGAGACGGAGCGTTGAGGTGAAGGTGGAACTGGAGGTTGCGCCACCAAAGAGCTCACACGTGGCATTAGTTGAATCATTTGACTAGGTTGACTGTTTTGTCGAGGGCGGGAAGGCAAGTTGACTGGAGGAGGAGGAGGAGGAGGAGGAGCCGCCAACATCGCCGGCGGCACTGGGGAAGTGTCCATATTCTCGTGTTGCTGAGATCCGGACTCCGGATGCAATGAGAAAAAAGGTTCTGAGATCTTCTTCTTGGGTGACCATGGCTCCTCAGCCTCATTCAACGTCAGGCTGCCTCTGAGGAGAGACGCCTGTTGCGCCCTGTCCTCCTCAACCGCGGGACCTGATGAGACCCGAACAGACATCGGGAGTGGCAATCACCAGGTGTGGCTGGCATTCCCCTGTGCAGATGAGGGCGTTGGGATCGAATGGCGACGACATGGAAATGGTGAGGCTGACAAGATTCGACGATTTGTGGAGCTCGCGTTGTCTAAGGTTACGAGGCGAGCCGTCGCGCGTTAGTCTCAGTATGACTAAGCTGTTCTACTCGATTTCCCGCTTAAATGCACGCTCCGCTTAAATGCACACACCGCAAAAAAGTAAAAAATTAAAAAATTATAACTTTTTAAATAATTAATATTTTCATTTAGTTCTTTCAGATAACAAATAATAAGATACTGATATTTTAATAAGATTAAAAAGAATTATAATATATTATATTCTATATAATTATTTTAATATATAATGTTTAAAAAATTAAAAATTAAAATTAAATTATAATCTTTAAAAATTCATTTGTATATTATTTAGATATAGGCATTTTTTTACTTTTTAATTTAAAAAGCGAATTAATATCTTTGCAGAATAAAAAGTTATAATTTTCTGAAAACCTTGAGTTTTGAAGGTATATGCGGGCCGTGCATTTAAGCGGAGCGTGCATTTAAGCGGGAAATCGAGTATATTGGGCGTAGCAGCGCAGCAATTGCAAGGCTGCTGAAATGTGGCTGAGAGCGTGGGGGCGGTGACAGTTGTGATTACATGAGCTGTGATGCTGGTTGCTTTTTCTTTTCACATGTGCTCGCATTCGATTCGGTACTTACTTTCGCACCTCTTTTCATCCGCTTTAATTCGTCAGTTCACCCGACAGCGGGGTGGCGATATTGGCTCGTTGTCTTTACTTTCATCCCCATCTTCTCCACACACCCCAAGACCTCCACGAATAGTCTTACTTGTTTCAGTCCATTTGTACACCAATTGACGAGCATCGTTTGCGCCGGTTGCATGCACCGACTTGAACTGGATAGAGCTGCATAATGACAGCCATTCACGGCTATTCTTGGCACCGAGGTGACTGCACGTGGACAAGAGCGTTGATACACTTGCTTGGCCGCGGCGTGGCCTAATTGACAGTCGAGAAATACATGGGCCTTTAGAGCCGCGCAACATTCTGCCGGATAAACTCCGCTGCTGGCAACCTCTGGCCTCCTCAAGACGCGATTCTTCTCCCCCTCAGCGTCAACTGTCCACGGCTGCATCATGAGAAGATGTCCTCACGCTCCAAGAGAAAGGGAGGGGGCCAGAAGTACCCTACTCCGTGGAGCGAGTGGGTATGGTCCGAGGAGTACCATCGTCACTACAGGTCTCGATTGAAAGGTCCCGGTAAGACTGAAGATTGCCCCACCTGATGTCTCTGACAGGTCCGGTCTAGATGATTGGGATTATGAATACGAGCAGCCCGATAATCAGCCCAGAACTCTCCAGGAACCGTCGTTGAGCCCAAGTGCTCCGGAGACTTACCCTCAGGAGAAGAATTACACTACGAAACCAGCTGATCCTCCTAATGTCGAGTCTCTCACACAGGATTTTGCTGGGGCCTCAATAAGTCCTGGCGTGGGTACATACACCAGTGGAACTTACCCTAGCGCTACAAGTTCGGGAACGTATTCCGGTGCCACAAATACTGGATTTTTTCCCGCTGCAACGAGCACTGTGACGTATCCCGGAGTTGCGGGTGCTGGGTACGCAACCGGTCAAACCTATGGTCAATCAAGCTACGCGGCACCGACAACAGCCAGGCAGAATCAGGTTCATATCCAAACAAGAGATCCATTTACGGACAAAGAAGCATTTGATCCACGTGAGTATATCGCCTCTATTCCCATCTTGTCTGACGGTTCACAGACTACAAAGTACATGGGGCTTGGGCATTCAAATTCGGAAAGGTAAGAGAGTCTGTTTGAATTGCCATTTCGATGTTCTAATTGTGATTAGATTTTCAAGGTTCTATGGGCTGAGCCCAGGGGCGAAGGAGCAGGCTCAGCTGGGCAGAGCGGGACGCAGTCGTGGACTGTGAGGAAAGGTCCTGGTGGGAAGGATGATTTTCGTAAAGTTCGACGTTTTGTCATTATCAAGCCGATGGATGGCCACTGCATTTGCTTGTCAGTTACCAAGCAGGGTACACTTTCACCTCACTCCGCTAACCATTTACCAGACCAATTATGACTTACTCAGGTCAGGGTGTGAATAAGAATGGAGTGCATGCAAATCACCATGCTATTATTTATAGCGGGAAGAAGCCGATAGCATTCAGGGGCGAGAAAGAGAAGGGTCTTACGATGAGATCGATCAAGGTTACTCCCGATAATCCGCGCCACAAGCTCGATGACGCCTCTCGGCTCAATTATGCTAAGAACTATACCGTGGAGTACAATGTCAAAGTAGTAAGTACGCATCAGTATTCTCTTCCCATCTCATCATTTACTTGTCCTCACTTGGGTCTTGCTTCTGTTTGGTGTAGTCACGTGATGCAATATTTCCGCACCAAAACATACTCAAAACAATCTTCTGACATTATGGGACATCTAGTGGTTCATTGGAAAGGTGTCTAGCGATTCTGAGTGGCAAATCCGAACTGATTACAACCGCGTCCACCCACCCCTCGAAATCAAAGGCGTCCCTCCTGCCGACATCCCAGAAGACACTTACGAGCACGCGCAAGGTGGAACTCGTGGGGGCTACTACCCCTACGAGTCGGGGAGCTATCCGTCTGCGTCGTACCCTTCTGGCTCGTCATACCCTCAAACTACGTCTTATGCCTCTTCAGCCACTGGTTACTCTACGGCACCATCTACATCATACGACATGCACGAGACTATCCCTGAGGAACAACATGAGCAAGAGAGTGCTTCAGCAACCTATCCGCCGTATGGTTCCCCTAATGCGTCGGCCAATGCTCCATACGGGGATTCATCTACTGGCTATGACGCCGGCGCGTATGCCGCAAGCGCGACGGCATATGCTGAGCCCAGCACGACAGCTGCGGGAGGGTATGGTTCCGGGGCTTATGGCAAAGGCGACGAGCGGGATTATGGTCGCGAGCATCGCCATGGCAGGAGAGATGGCAAGGGCGAATCTAAGTCAGATGTTTACTACGGCGGTAGCTCCCGCCAAAGTGGTTCTGGCACCCGGGGTTCATCTTACGACTCTGGGACTGGTGCCCATGATTACAATCCATCCACGGGATACGAGCATATGGATCCACTTGCTGAGAATCCACAGTGGGGCGATCCTGAACCTGAAGTGCCCCCTCAGGGTAGTCGTCGAGAGCCCAGCCGTCCGCGAAAGCGCAGAACTGGCCCTGCGGAACATGAAAATATACCTCCGGACGAGCACGACGATCTTTACGAGGAATAGGTAGAGTCTTCTGAGCTTTGTTGCAGATCAAGTAAGCTACACTTATCCCTGGGTACCTTAGAAACGAGAATTTCCAGCTGACAGTTGTGATATTCAGAGAAAGAACGACATTGAACTGCATTGATATTACGTTAGGTGCCGCTACGATGTAGCTTCACCTTTTCGCCATCTCGGATGGTACTTTATACGCTGGAAAGATGCGCCTCGGCATCGCCATGGCTCTTTCCACTTGGCCGCTTGTCGGGTCGCTACTTGTCATTTCTTTTACTTACAACGACTTACGATTCCTTTGTCTAATGAGGATGGTGTGAGGTTGGTTCACGTACATACCCATATTGATAGATGAGGGGTCAACAGAACCGCTCCAATCTTTTTTTCTTCTATTTCCTTGCGTTGATTTAGAGATACGAGCGTGCCTCTTTTTTGGTCTTGAAATGAGGACATGAACGGAAGAATGAGTGATTGAGATTTCATTTCAATTATCGCGAGGAAGAATGAGAACATGAATTTATATTTTCATATCACGAGAGACGGAGAAAGTGTGCTTTCATAACATTCCCATAGCCAGTTCATTTATTTGCATCTCCAGCAAGCTGTACTTAACCAAACCCAAAAATAACTTCCGCTACCTTGTGCAACATCTCAAATAAGTTTCGGAAGTGCCCGACAGCCTTGTGGCATCGAGATGTTCTCATGCTAGCCTTACGCCCAGCCTGATAGCAATGCGACGTCTGCACTAGCCTCACGCCCAGCTTGTGTAGAGGAGGTGCATGAGATGGTACTGGCTCGGCTGGAGATCCAGTGAGGAAGACCTGGTCACGTGATTAACCAACACGAAATTTTCTATTTATGTTTAGTTAACCCTGGATCTGTGATATTCAACGCGGTAAGATAACCCCAGTAGCTATGGAGTATAGAAAACTGGTGTTTCGATCAAGTTGAATGCTTCCGAGCTTATCACGTGCGAGTCGGTTAGAAATGGGGAAGTGGGGAAGCCGGGTGGGTCATTTTTCCTATCTCGGTTATTTGCACGCTTTAGATACAGTTTTGACTTGCTTTTAATGAGGCTCAAGAGTTGAGATTGAGTTGAGAGGCATTTAGAAGAAGGTAATATTGTGAGACGAAATGCTGAGATTTGTTATCGGCCTTGTTCATGACGATTCCTCTTCCCAATTCGTCCCAATTCGCATTCAATGACGCTCTCGACGCCTCTTGCCGCGTGCCAGATCTTGCAGCTTTTCAAACCACATTTCTTGTGCAAGAGTCGGATCCTTTAGGTCTTAGTTCGCTTTCGTGAGCGGAGAAGAGACTCGCACGTAAAAAAATAAATTAAATAATAGCAATGAAATGAAAGCTTAGAGTCGTTGTTAATGGTTCTTTGATGAGATTCATGCATACGTACGTAGCAAGTCAGTCTCTATTCTAGGGTTTGCAGCGAGATCTGGAACTTTCTCGGAACTCGATGAGCCTTTCGCCATCAGAGGAAAGAGGCCGACTTGGATTCCAAAAGCAAGAGCAGTAAAGGAAGTTGGTGCAACGAAGATGTCACCGGTATCCTGGTGTTTGGCCCCATTCTCTAAGCCATTTTTGTGGGTGCTACCCATCTTGATGTCGAGTGCAGGCTCAGAAAAATGTGGTGTAAATAGTGACTAGTACAGTAGTCAGAGATCTTTCACAAAATGATTGAGCATTGTACAGCTCAAGAGGATGAAACCTTTAGAGGAAGAAATCATGTCTAGTGTATGCATCCCGCCAAGGAGAAACCCGAAAAACCGACAACGACATTGTAAGCCCAGTAAGTTCCAGGGATTCCTCTTTAGCAAATTTGAAGCGCACATCGATCTGTTGCCTATCTGCAACCTCCTTCTCAAATTTGATGAATTTTGAAGTGATACAATCGGCTAATTGCTACACTGGCAGTCTTCGACTCTATGGGTGCTCCCGTAAGATGTTCTGTACACGAATTAGAGATCAAAGGATCTTAAATCTTGGCTAATGCGAATGAACGAGTCATCAATATATGCAAGACGCCAAAAGGAAAGCAAGATAAACCTCCCCGAGACGATTGAATATTTCCGCCGGTAACATTTTGATGTCGATCGACTTAGTCATACTTTTTACACGGGGTTCCAACTTGACGAATAATGATCCCGAATATATAGATAAATAAAAAGCAATTTTAGTCAAAAAACAAAAAAAGACGAACCTCTCCAAACGAAATCGATGACGATCTTCACCGAACTAAGGATAGAGCTCCGTGTTGGTATTCTCAGAAGTGGAGGGCTGTATGACGACAGGCAAAAGTTGTTTTTCAACTCCAGAACTACAAAGCATGCAACATTGAATCCGGCTGGTCAGGCAGTGGACATCGGGACTTTCCCGGTGTTGCACCGGTGTTACCGAAATCCTGGCTCTTGTCTTCCACACGGAAAGCAGCGCCTATGAGAGACAGTGCCAATGCTATTACTTTTTGTTTTAACCGGGATATCCTTACATGGTCGAATAATGAATTCAAGGCTATTCTCAGCAGTGGCGTGATGCTTGCATGAACAACTCACAGGTCCAATCACGAAATCACATTTACGAAGAATGTTGTTATGCACATTTAGAAGAAGAAAGAACTTGGAAATGTGATGTGTCGCACAAAAATATCAACAACATGCCGTGAAGCGGATTGAAGTACCACAATTGAAGAAGCAAAACAAACCTTCTCACAAGAATCGCTCATGTGCAATGAAATGGAAATGCTCGGTCTTTGAGCTTAAGTCGAGCCATCTCCATCATCCTTTAAGCTGTCTCCACTGGCGACTCTGCCTAGCTTTCATCTGTCATGGCACACCGTTCCTTATCATCATTTTCTGGCGCGCACATCGCCGAAAATAGAGGTCCCGCAACTCTGGCAATAGTGTGCTCTGTCACTACGGTCAGCTCTCTGTTTGTATTCGCAAGAGTCCTCGTCCGAGCGAGAATAATGAGAAAGGTGTTTTATGACGACTATATTATTGTGTTTTCTATGGTAAGTCTCAGAAATATTATCCACCACCACAGCATTCGAATAACAAAATAAATCCCCATAGCTCTTTGGCTGGGCAGCAGTGGCCTTCCAAGTCATAGCTGTCAAGTCGGGTAGTGGTCGGCACATGGCAATGCTCACCGACACCCAGATCAGAGGTGCAATACTCTGGACAATGGTTGGTTTCTGGCCTGGGATCCTCTCCTTTGCAACTCCAAAGATCGCCGTCGTCGCACTTTTGGTCCGTATCCTAAACCCTGGTGTGCCCCACCGGATTTTCCTGTGGACTTCCACGTTGTTATACTGGGCGAGTCTCAACGTTTGCATCCCGGTATTGCTTACGACTTGTGATCCGGCGAAGGGTCTGTGGGATGTGCATATCACGAAGAAGAGTTGTAGGAATCCGTGGATTCTGATCTATTACTCGATGTATGCCGGGGGTAAGCATTCCATTTTTAGCTGGTTGGATACAACTTACGTTGGACAGCGTTTTCGGCTGCGGTGGATTTATATCTAGCGGTTTATCCAGCTACAATTTTATTTAGCCTGCAGATGAAGCTGAAGAAGAAGATAGCATTGAGTATTGCACTAGGAATTGGCTCTGTGTTTGTGTGCTCCTAGAAACTGTGATGCTTATGAGGAAACTGACTACATTTTTTTCAGTGCATCAATCGTTGCAATATACAAGGTGACACGGCTTTCAGAGCTCGCTAGTCCAGATTTTTCGTGTATTACTCCGTTATCTTCTGTTTGAGATAATAACACTTGCTAACAGAGTTGAAGATGATATTCCACCACTATCAATTTGGACCTCGTAAGTCTCATAGTTACTGTCTCTTTGAGTCTAATCGACTAAATGAAGAAACAAGAATCGAAGGAAGCACCCTCATAATCGCAACCTGCATCCCCACCCTCCAACCTCTCCTCAAAATCTTTCGCCGCCACATAAGGCTCCAGGATCACTCTTCCAATTCCCAACAACGAGGGTGGTATGGTTCAAGCAGACCAAACCACAAACCAGACCTCGCAACAGAACCAGGTCCCAAACCGCGAGTCACCAGACCTCAAAATGAGCTTGATGGTATTCTGAACACGCAGAATAAAGACATGGAAAGCCAAACAAACATACTCGGGAGCTGGGCGGTGGATTGCGAGAGCGGGGGGCAAATGACGAGGGAGGGTATTCTGAAGACGGAGGAGGTGCGCATTACGTATACTGACAAGGCAAAGGAGGTTCAACAGAGTAAAGATCACCCTGCTAATTAGAGACCAAGTGATGGGCAGATGTCGAAGTGGGTCTGAGTGCGGTACTTTTCAAGATTATTGGAAGGATAGGGAACAGCTGTATTGACAACTTAGCTGGAGTAGAATCACGGACACACCCCCTTCGGAGACTTTGGAAATTTTGAGCATGAAGCAAACATAAGATAAAATAATAGTCGAGGTCATAATTTTATTTTTAATAATATATTTCGTATTCAATTAGTCAAATCAAGAGCTATACGATGCTCCTACACTACTAATAAATTTCTCATTCTCATTTTCAAGCTCACTATAACTTCCCTCTTTTGAGCTTTTGTATAATCTCTCCGAATGATACGAACTGTTTCTATTACGACAACTCAGCGTACGAATATAACTCACTATAAGTAAATTAAAGTGTGAGGCGGTAACAGGGGAAATTCTAAAACGGACCCCCCCCAACTACTAAAATGGACCCCCCCCTAGAATTGGGACTAGGGCTTAAATAAATGATTCTTATAACTTAATTTAACACTTTATACCTTAGATAATAAAAAAAAGCATATATAAAGTACCGAATTTTATAGTTTTCTCTCAAAACACATGACCCCAAAATACATGACTTAATACAATAACAATTCACAGTAACGGTTATATTACTATTCTCTCTAATTTCCTAAAATTCTTCTTTATCTTCCTTGTCTTCCTTATCTTCTATAATAAAGTTTACTAAATCCTTATTATCCTTGTTATTCTCACTATCCTCATTATTCGTAATTATAATTTCAATATTATTATTAAACTCTTCTTCTTCTCCCTCTCTCTCTCTATCTAAACCCTTATTAATATCTATATCTTCTCTATTCCACTTCTCTAAATACTCCCGAATATTAACCGAATTACTAATATCCTTAATAAAACTCTCTAGCTCCTTCTTACTAATCCCGTAAACCACTCTATTATCTCCAGTAATAATCTGACATTCTAATTTCTTAATAACTAGTATTATATTTTTACTAAAGACTTTAAAGATCAGTAATACCTTACTAATCTTCTCGATCTCACTTTTATTATAATTATTCTCTCTCTTTCTCTTCTTACTCTTTTCAAATTAGTTATAGTAATAGTAAATAGTAATAATACTTATATTCGAATTAACTTCTAATAATTTTAAAAGTCTTATATTCTCCTCCTTCTTAATAACTTCGAGTTATATTATCTCTTTATCAAGAATCTTTACTATTTTTATTATATAATTATATCCTTTATCTTAGTATCTTTATATATAATTATTCTCGATATCCTGAAATAATCTCTTTTACTTATCTTCAGGAAATTTATTAAAATCAGTCTATCTCTTTTTAACTTGGACCCTAATATACAAATAGACTTGATAATCCGAGTTCTGGATAATAGTAATTACTTCCTTAAATTTAACTTTAATAACTTAATATTAATCGGAGAATGAAATTATTTTAATTCTAATATAATTAGTATTATTACTAAGAGTTATTATTAGAGATTAAGAATATATTACTAGTAAAAACAAGATCGAGTTTAATCAAAAGATTATTTTTTTATAAAATTTATAAGAGAGAATTATTATAAGATTTAGAAAAAATTCACTTTTAATAATAATATAATCGAAAAATATTCACTTTTAATAATTATCTAATTAGAAAAATTCACTTTTACTAAATTTTCACTTATTTTATATTCACTTTTAGCTTTTCCACTTTTTATATTATAATCTTTTTATATTTTATAATCTTATCTTTCTTAATATTTTTCGATTTTTAATAACTATAATTTCTAATCTTATATATTTATAATAATATTATAAAATAATATAAAAATATTGATTTTATTAACTAGATAATTATAATATAAATAAAAAGTATTCCGAAATAATATAAAGACTCTATTATTAAAAAAATCAAATTATACTTATTATCTATACTTATTAAAAGAGTTAATAAATAGTAATATAAAAAGGATATATAAGATTAAAAGAATCTTAAAGTATTATATAGAATAAAGAAACCGATAAAGAAGATTAAAAGAATTAAAACTGGAAATAAATTCTAATTCCAGTAATACTAAATAGTAATATATTTAACTTCTAAATAGTTCACGTATTATAAGAAATCCGATATTATTAGTAAAATCAAGATTCTAATATATTTTTCTCTAAACTAATTTTCTAATATATTATATATAAGATTATCGGAATCTTTAAATCAGATTTGAAATTTCAGACTTTTATAATTATAACTTTTCAAGAATCTATAAAGACTTTTCTTATTAGTTTTTTCGAAAGTAAATCCTCTTTACTTTTTAAAATAATAATATATTAATATCTGGATAGTAATAAATATATATACTATTTATATAAACTATATTATAATCCAATAAAAAAATATAATACTAGTAAAGTAATTTTATAACTAAACTATAATTATTAATTATAATTAATATAAGTAATAAAAGACAAGGTCAAGGATTTGATTATATAGAAATAGAAATAAGAATAATAAGAAAGAATTATAATAATATAAAATAGTAATAATATAATATATATTCTCTTCTTTTTAAATAAAATATTATATAACAAATTCAAGAATAATCTTATCCTTTACTTTCTCGACTTTTTTACTTATCTCAAAGTAAATCCCGATTCAATTAGTTTTAAAAGTAATTTGATTAAACTATTCCGTTTTATATAAACTCTTATATTTTTTATATTCCTAATCTTATTACTATTTACTCTCTTATCCATTTTAATATTATATTTCTTTATTACTTTAATTATATCTCGTACTATTTAATATTAATAGAAGTTCTCAATAGAGAAATCACAATCAAAAGGATTTTCAATTCCCTCTATAATAATAATTATATAAATATACTCAAACTCCTTTTTAATTTCTTAATCGCGAATATTCATAAAAGTCTCAATACTCTCCTTTAAAATAAACTCTTACCGGTTAATAAACTCGTTTTCTCTTTTCCTAATATTAAAAACTCTTTACTATTCAAGATACTCTAATATATAAATATTCCAGGCCTTTGAAATATATAAAGTCTTCTATTCAATAAACTTCTCTTTATCTTATATATAATCTATTCAAATAATCTTCTTTTCTATAGTTTATATATTATATAACTTTTAATAAGATTTATAAAATATAAATATTCCTTTATTTATAATCACTAATATATATCTCTATAATTTCAAGTCTTTTATAGAATACTTATAAAGTCTAATAGCCTTTTAATAAGTATTATTACTAGTTTTAATACTCTCCTTTTACTTTACTCTTCACTGATTTCACTTGAACTTATAAATAAAGTATATAACTTTAATAATTTAATAATTATATTAAGTCTTATCTTTTATATACTAAAATAGAATATATTTCATCTTCTCTTCAATAATAAAAGAGTCTCTTTATAAATCTAGTTTTTACTTATTATTAATCCCTTGAACTTTATCTAATAATTTACAAACTCGCTTTTACTTTTCAAGAAAGATTATATTAATATCTCGATCTGGAATATATCTTCTAAACCCCCTGTTTATAATCTTGACTCTTTTATAATATTAGAATAATTCAAAATCAGAATCCTAATTCTCATTTCTATTTTCCGAATTCTTATTAATTCTATTTGAAATTATAATATCTTAAAAGATTAATTCACTAAAAAGTCCAGATATAGAAAGTATATATAAAATCTTTAAAAGAGATTTATTCCAAATATTAATCTTAATAATATCTTTAGTTTCCGAGTGAGAATTCTAATAATTTCTTAATCGGATAGTATTTTATATATAATAAGAATTAATTAAATCTTCTTTTTAACTTATAAACTATTCGGAATACTATTTATATTATAGATATATAATTATATTCTTTTTATAGTCCCAAGTTTACTCAAAGGGGTATATAGAATACTTCCAATAAGATTTCCCATTTTGGAAAGTAATTTATTATATTATTTCCCTAACTATATACTCAAAAGCACTTTTAATATAATAAGTAAAGGTTCGGGAATTATTATAATATCTCTACTTTTCAGAAAGTTTAATTAATAATAGAATAGATAATTAATACTCGTCTTCTAGAAATTAATAAAAGTAATATAATAAATCGAAGTTATTAAATTCTAATAATCGATTATTATTTAACCTCTATCGAATTATATATTTATATAAAATATTTATACTTTTTATAAAATAACCGGAATATTTATTATTCTCTAATATAATCTTAATCATTTTTAATTAATTATAAACCAAGTCTAGTCTCACGAATAAAATATATCCTTATAAGAGATCGAATATAAGGAATTCGAAGTGCCACTTTGAATCAATATATTATCTTCTCTACTCTATATTAAATGCTTTAATTTATTATAATATTACTTTATTTATAATATTCCAGACATATAATAAATTAATATTCTTTAAGTATATATCCTATTTAATAATATTATAAATTCCTTTAACTCTTGAAATAGTTTTATTATTCAGATATAAGTGCTTATTAATCCAAGTAATAATAATATAATCCCTATTCCTTGAAACTAATTAATTATTCTTAATATATACTATATTCTCTAAATATAAGTCTTGTTAGTTATCTTTAAAGTCCTGAATAGTCTCTTTATATAAATCAATAGTATTTGAATAAATAATTCAAGTCCAATTATTTATAAATTCTTTCTATTCCTCGTTTAAGAAGTGAGTTTTATACTTAATACTAATTAATTTATTAGTATACCAAATATAAAATAAGTGAATCCAATCCGGGAATATCTTTTCAAGGGCATTTCTTATAGCTTCTGTTTTATTTACTAAGAAAATCCCCTTGGGAATATCCTCTTTAAATATTTCTTTTAAATACTTAAGACTTTAAATATAATCCTCCTTATCTTTATTAATAATAAATTCAAAATAGATACAAAATAATTTCCCAATTATATTAACTCTAATAATTTCGAAAAGGGATATTTCAATATTATTAATATTATAAATATAATTAATAATAAGAAATTTACTATAAAGTCTAGTATATTCGAATAATTTTGAATATATAAAAAAGATTAAGAATAAATAATTAGAAGCTTCCTCTTTTAATTTATATATAGAATAATATATCTATTTCTTCTATTTAAACTCAAAAAGTAGAATTTCGATATTACTCTTATTCCCCTTTTACTAATATCGAAGTTAATTAATATAATTATATATATCTTTTATAATTATAAAATCTCTTTTTTTAAAATTCTTTTCTAAATAAGACTAAATCTATTTAGATTTATATTCCGAATTATATTACTTTATTAAAATCTCATATCTCTCTCCTTTTTATTATTCCCGGTATTAAAATAAGTATTCGTTTCTAATTATAAATAAAAGTTTATAATTATAAAAATAATAATTAATAATCTCCTTTATCTCTGGATTCTTCCAAAACTTCCAGGATTGTAAATCCCAGTTAGTCTTATTCTTATTCTTAATACAAATTATAAAGAACTTGTAATTATAATCCCGAAATCTCCTATTATTCCCTTCTCCCTTCTTCTTCTTATCTATTACTTTAGACTTTATATATCTTCAATTATAGACCAAAATTGACTTTATTCGATTACTAGACTTCTTTTTACTAAGAGTAATAGAGAAACTATAATCCCTGGAAAGTCCCTATTAATTTAGAACTAATAATATAATCTCTCGTATAGTATATATTTCGAATAGAAATAGATTATAATTATTAAAAGAGAATAGTCAGTTTTGAGAAGAAAGATTAATAAAAGAGAATAGTAATATTAATATAATTAAGATAAGTACTTATTCTATATTCTATATAATATTTGAATTCTCTAATATATTATTAATAGAGTAAGAAGGAAGTATAGGGAAGACTAGATCTCTAATCTAATAGATCTATTATTATAATTTGACTTATTCTTTATATAGTTTTTATATTTGAAACTCTTTAAATTCTTTTCATAAATGTATATTCTATTCCTTTAAATTATTAATATTAACTATTTTAATATTATTACTAGACTGGGAAATTCGATAAGATATCAGAACCCTGGGGGACTATATAGAATCCATAATTATAGTCTCAGGGAATAGATTATTACCTTTTAAATAACTCCCTGAATTATCTCTTTTTTAATATAAAAAATTTTTCTCACTTAAACTTTTTAATCTATTATTCACTTGAAATTAGTCCTGAAAGAAAGCCCTTATCAAGAATATTATCTCTAATTAATAATAAGTAATAAGAAGAGGATAAATCCAATTCAGAAAAGGGAAATATACAAGATTATATATTTTGAGAGAAAACTATAAAATTCAGTACTTTATATATACTTTTTTTTATTATCTAAGGTATAAAGTATTAAATTAAATTATAAGAATCATTTATTTAAACCCTAGTCCCAATTCTAGGGGGGAGTCCGTTTTAGTAATTAGGGGGAGGTCCATTTTAGTAGTTGGGGGAGGTCCGTTTTAGAATTTCCCCGATAATAGACTTAATCAAGTTTCAGACCCATGTCATTCAAGTCTTGTTATGCACATTTCTTGGTTCTAAGAAGCTGTAGAATTGTTGTCCAAATTAATATAGCACCCCATCAAGTTTCATACGCTCACATTCCCGAAGACTAAGAATATTGGGCCGAAGAAGAAGCTTCACTAGCGAGTGCCATTCACGTTTACAGAACTTCGCGCTCGCATCCAGACAGTGAAGTCAACTACTACTTAAAGCCTCCGAAGTTCGAAAACAAAAATCAAGTGCTGCATATCCGAACAGCTTGAAAAACTCATGTGGACGCAAGTGAAGGCAGTAGCACAAGAACCCACTCAAGGCAACGTGAAACTACCCAAACCTCCTTATTTATCTGGAACACTCATAAGGGGCATTGCATTCAAGGTACACGCTAAGCAGTTCCGACCCTAACAAGTATTTTTGTTGTTACGGACCTTTTCGCTGTCACTTTTCTACCAACCAACTGTCACTTATCTACTAACTTAATTTTGAGGTAATCTTACAGTCTCTGGTTATCCCTTACCTCTTCTCCCTGGAAAACTTTTCCGATATATGAGTCCTCTTCCAGTGATATTATGGGTCGTGATCGAACCAGATACTCCTGCCTGCCTTGAGGAATCCCCGAGCATGGGTGAAAGTCTCAATCATTTTGGCCCCAAACTTGCGTTACTACTTTCTTTTTTTGGGGTTCTTAAATACTACCATGATGACGCACTTGTTAAAACCCCTCACCAGGAGCGGATTATTCACCTAGAACGAGCAGAGTATCGATTGTTTTCTCGGACTCCCAATGAGCTGTCTTAATCGGGACATAGAATCAATGTAAGCTTCTACATCCGTCTACATTCACTTCAATAAGAAACTCTACATCTGGCAAGTCGGCGAGGGAGCTATTATATAAAGAAGAAGTCTTCGTGTTGATCTAGAATCTAACAGACTCCAGAGATATTCGACAGCCCAACCATGGGAGCTGCAGCTCGCAAGCGGCGAATCAATTTCATAAGCGGCCCTACTTTTCCGCTTCTCAAATGCCGAAGTAGAGTACCATGGTCACTGTACAATGCTTAGCTTTACATTTTCAATGATTTTGAGCAATCAAAAGATTGTTGTCAATGTTTCTATCCGTCAATGTACTATACTATTCTTAAAGATTCTCAGAATCTGACGCTGTCGTGCTGAGTCGTGAAATATTTCTAGGTATAGCAAGGCACAATAAAACACCCTCCTCCTTAGCTAAGCCTCCGTAAAATAGAAAAGAGCGCAGAAAATATTGGCAAGAGTTCGTTTTATTACGTTGTACGCGAGAGAAAGTCAAGATAACATTGATGGGAGGTCCTGATGGCGCAATGGTAGCGTCTCTCCGGATTCCCGTTTAAGATTAAAGTTATTAATATTTAATATAAGGTTGGGAAAAATGGGTGATGAGCAGGAAGCAGGGGGCTAAACACGAGAAGCTTTGGGAAATGGATTTATTATGTGCGACTAGTATAATGAGAATCGATTGAGAAGCACATATTCTTTGGATGCTGCAAAAAGCTATCTTACACGTGGTATGAACAAGTAAACATATTGCGTTTGGTTCAGAGGTCTCCTTCGCTGTCTCTATCTAAGGTCAATTTCATGATCTCACATTGCGTGGAGAAAATCACTATCACCGCCCTCTCACTCTCCATCACTGTCGATCCTCTCTTCTCTATCTGAAAGTGGCGCACTTGAAGGCTATTCAGCTTCACCCTGATATTCGAGAATGCCTCAGTCTTTCTTCATACAAATGTGACAATCTGAAGCCGCTCATGCTTTCAGCAAAGTCCCGTCCACGCAAGATTAGCTTCATGGAGAATTTCAACCCGTCGGGGCGGGGGACCTTTTTATTGTACGAGGAAGCCATTGCTTCAACCCGTGGCGGAACGCTCGGATCATATACATCAATGAACTCAATCTCGGCGTGTGGTCGACTGGTCCACTATTCAGCATCTGATATCAAGGATTCAATGTCGCCCAAAACAAGAATGATTTCTGTCAGATTTGGAAGCAGCGAGAAAATCTTGTGATGCACTTTGCGGACACCGTCGCTATTGTACCTGGCATGGCGCAACTCTTTGTATTCAACGGCCAAAAGACGAACTTTCTGCATCCAAGGACTAGCTGCCAAGACTTTGACAGATTCCAGAGTGAGGCAAAGATATTCGCTTGAACAGGGACCGATGTACAGAATGTCGATGGTGGAATCAAAGTAAGAAATTGTATGCTAGGAGGTTTCGTGGAAGGGATCAGGCGCATCTGAGTCAATTGGCTGGGTGATAACCCGAGAGACTTTGGCTGTGGGACAATAGTTTTTGTGATAGACCTCTCTTGATTCCTTATTCGTACGAGATAGGCTGGAACTTTCGCTTTGGCTTTCGAAGGGGCAAAACCATTGATCTGTTTCGATGTTGAATTCGATTTTCACGATCCGCGGTCCAGGCAAAGCGTACTTCCAGATCTTGAACCTCAGCTCAATCGGCAGTCTCGGGAAGAGAGTAAACTCTGATTCTACAGCCCCCTCCATCTCCACACCACCTTCTCGCTCGCCCTGCTTTCTCTCAACTGTACCATCAACGTCTTCGACACCCGTTTCGCCCGCTGACGACATAATTACACCGGATTCGTTGTCCTTGGGGGTGGTGGTCGATTGGAAGTCGGTGACGGGTTGGGGATTCATTGTTTCATCACCGTCAAGCACGTTGAGGCATTGAGAGTTGCTAACGGTGGAAGGCGGCGACGGCTCGGCTTCGACAGATGGCTTGTCGCCGTCGATAATGGTGGTAGGGTAGTAATCAAGGGCTGATGCTGACGCGGCAGTGCCTGTCATCATGGCCGCTTGGTCGTAAGGTGAGGAGCAGGAAGGAGACTTCATATCCGGCATGGTGTGGAAGAGCAGGCGTTTATGGTACTGGTGGAAGATAAGTTTGGCGATGCCGATTGTGTTTCCCTCCAAGTGATGGTGACTCCTTCGAGTTCAATTTCTTTCGGATGTGGCGTGAAGGTGATGAGCTTGGTTGTTCCTGTAGGTCGAGGAACAGTGAAAGCGAACAACGATGACGGTTCGGCCGACGGTGCAGACGACGAAGGACTTCGTGGACGAAGATGATGAAGATGGTTAGGACAGGAACTCAGTCGCGAGTTAAAGAGGGATAAAGTCGAAGAAGTAGAAGAGTTGCAAGTTTTAAATCCTTAGCGCGGTTGCTGTTTGTATTCAGGAGAGGAAGTCACGACTCGCTTAGCTTCCCCTGTACTGGACCCAGCAGAATTCAAGACACACAGCAAAGCAAACAGCAAAATCTTTCAAGAAGAAATTCAAGGTGGTATTACATTCTCGCCCGCTGGCGGTGCTTCCACTCCTCTATGCCGTTTCGGCTTAACGATTAGTAGGATCACCATTCCCACCACTAGCAGTATCAGCAAGAAGATGATCCTCCTCTTGGTCCCCTTTTTCTGATACCCGCTCGCGACCTTCAATTCCTTATCTGCAGCCTTCACATCGACTGCCATCCTCTCCACATTATAGTCGATGCGATCCAGCATCGTCCCTTGGTCGATGATCATTGTTTGCAGCTCTTTGAAGATGTCGGCTAGCTCGATGATGCCTTGTGCTATGTCCGTGATTTCTCTTTCTCGCTGCATAATAGCTGCATCGTTCGAAGTGAGTTGTTTTTGGGAGGTTTGTTGGAGGGTGGATTGGGAGTATGATTTGTCGGCATCGGATTCCATTAGTGAGGGGTCGTTATAATTGCTGTACAAGGGGGTAGAGGATCGCTCGATAGCGGGAACCATTCCGCTGAGGCCTCGTAATTCTGCTTCTGTTAGCAAGAGAAGAATTTATGTGCCAGGAAGAATTACTTTTCAAATATGCGCTCTGCTTTTTCCTGAATCCTGCGCTGGCTTCTTGTACCCTGCCAGCCAGGGAGATTTGGATATTTCTCGCCATCGTCTCCTCCCCTTTACTTATCCCACCCTGCTGCTTGCTTTCCCTAACCATCTGTTCCACCCTTTGAATCGCCTTTTGACATTCATGGAATCCCCGTGTAATGTCCTGTGTTAACCTCTCTATTTCCCCTTCCTCGTTCCTCTTGACTTCCTCGTCATCGAATCCTGGCAGCACATGCTTCTGATGCAGTTTCTCCAGCTTGACACTCTTCCCAGCAATTTCTGTCAACAATTCCGTAACTTCATCTGATACGTCTGCCCATCGCGGGGGTAAGAGGTCCATTTCTATTACTGCGTCTCCATCGTCTTCAAATGCGCCGGCCGACATGAGCCCCTGTCGCTCAGAAGATCCCGACGCAAAAGAGCCCGAGTAGCCATTGCCGGTCGAGGAGGAGTATTGCGTTTTTTTGGCTGGGTGATGCGCGTATGACTGGCGATAGGAAATGTAGCTACAAGGCGTATCAGCATCTGGAAAGGTGTACGTGGAAGCAGAGGAATTACAGATTTGTTCTATCGCGCCACATCGCGACGACGAGGGAGCATAAGCTCCACTGAAGCTTCTTGAAGCTTCTATGGAACTCGCACTTTCCCCCCTAGCAAGCAAGAAATCTTTGGTGTTGTGAATGGAGATCGCATGTTGTCTGGCTTGTGAATGTGAGCTCCAGCCTCACTGGTCAGGCATGTGGCTAACCTTAGGACTTTTGCGGTGAAATCATTTGTGGGGCTCCGTAGTCTGTTCAACACCACCGACTTCAATCAACAACCAAGTCGCCGCGCGACTTTCTACCTACAACAAAAGCTTCATTTACTCCCACACCATATATCTCAACTTCACGCTTGACGATTACATCTTGAATACACGACCACCGCAGCCGCCCGGCCTGCCCTCGCACATCTTCCAAGATGGTATGCATTCCCAGCCTCTGAGTGTCAAGCTCGTCCGACCCCGCGATCGTCAGCCGCGTATGGCCTCGATGGGCTCACTTTGGCATATATACTAAAAGATCTGTTGGTAGGCTGATTCTCTGACCGAAGAGCAAGTCTCCGAATTCAAGGAAGCGTTCTCTCTGTTTGTAAGAGCCCCTCTACCCCTGAATCTTGCCGCATGAAAGTGGGAAGGCTCGCAAACGGAATCTGGAGCTGACATAGTACTGGCGCAATAGGACAAGGACGGCGATGGTTAGTACTCAAGTGTCCTTCCTAAATCCCCCATACGGTGCTGGAGACTTGTCTTCCTCTCGATTTCGACACAGGGTCGAACGGCTGCCTATCGTTGAGAGTATGGGGTCACAAACGGGGTCACCAACGGGGCATGCATTTACAGAAGAGTTGCTGATGGATAGGAAAACAGGACAAATCACTACCAAGGAGCTGGGTACCGTCATGCGATCGCTTGGCCAGAACCCTTCCGAGTCCGAACTGCAAGACATGATCAACGAGGTTGATGCAGATAACAATGGCACGATCGACTTCCCAGGTGCGGCCCAACGAACCCACAAGGCATCCGTCCGGCTATGCTGATTTGATGCAGAGTTCCTCACAATGATGGCAAGAAAGATGAAGGATACTGACTCCGAGGAGGAGATCAGAGAGGCGTTCAAGGTGGGCTCGGTCTGCAAAACCCAAGGATAAGTGGTGCTGATCAGTTAGGTCTTCGATCGTGATAACAATGGCTTCATCTCGGCTGCTGAGCTCCGTCATGTCATGACATCCATTGGTGAGAAGTTGACAGATGATGAGGTTGATGAGATGATCAGAGAGGCTGATCAAGATGGTGATGGACGAATCGATTGTACGTCTCAATTGTCCCCTCCTTGACCCCGGAACTCAGCTGACATTTACAGACAACGAGTTCGTCCAACTCATGATGCAGAAGTAGAAAAGTGGCGTCGTTTGATATGATGCGGTTCCAGGCGAGCGAGCAAAGTTTCGTACGGCCTTGTTTGGGCTTGAAATGGGATGGGGCTTGGACAAGGCAGTTGGTCTCGAGGAAATGCTAGTTGGGAGGATTTGCCAAGATAACGTTACGGTGATCGCCTTCAGAAATACAATTCCAGTTCTCAGTGTGCGAAGGTCTACCTGGTTTTTGCTCTTGAACCTTTTCAGCTTGCGTTTTTTTTTTTAAAAAAAAAAAAAAAGTTTCATCTTAACCCTAGAGCATCCCCAACCCTGTTGAGACTAATTCGGATAATCCTCATCTCTGCCCAGTTGACATGTGATGATAGAGGCTCTAGGAGACGGGTTGTAAGATCTTACTTACGGCACATGGGTGGGATTGATGATGCGGAGTACCCCTGATTTTAGCCTGCTCTTCAGCCCTGTGACGATCCCTGCCAAAAGCACAGCCTTCCAAGCCTGCATCAAGGAAATTCGAGGATTTTACAACGACAACCATTCCTACTTTCCTGCCCTTCTCGACGCTCCTTTACGACTAAATTTCTGATTAGGCGGCTGGAATTCTGTATTTACGACTTTATTCATGATCGGCCTTTGCTGATTGCAGTTCCAATCTATCACAAGACATGTGAACCTACTTGCCAAAAGCTCCTTCGACACTCCTCAACATGCCAGCAGTCAGACGAGTACGCATCCTGGCCTTAACATTCGTCTTCGCCATCGTCACTTTCTACTACCTCACACAAAGGCGCAATGTCTGGAACTACGGCTACACGCCCTATCTCCCGAAAACTATCTTCACTGACGGGAAGACCCACTGGTCGAAGCTCCCCGAACGCTATCCCGTAACCTCATTCATTCCCCTCCCAACAGGGAGCCCTAAAAAGATCCCCAAAGTGCAAGTCGCAGCGCCGAAAGAGGAACCAAAAGTTCGAAACGAAAGAATGAGGAGGCGAGATGCGGTGAAAGAGAGTTTTATGCACAGCTGGGATGGATATAAAAAGCATGCTTGGCTGCGGGACGAAGTTACTCCCCTATCAGGAAAATACAGAGACACTTTCGGCGGCTGGGCCGCTACGCTTGTGGATTCTCTAGACACGTTATGGATTATGGGGATGAAGGAGGACTTTGCGATGGCCGTGAAAGCTATTGAGGAAATCGACTTCACGACAACTGAGACGGATACTGTCAATGTTTTTGAGACAACAATCAGGTACATGGGCGGCTTTCTGGCGGCGTATGATATCAGTGGTGGGACTTTCCCGGTGTTATTGGTGAAAGCTGTCGAGGTTGGAGAACTGTTGATGAGTTGTTTTGATACGCCTAATCGAATGCCTATCTCTCGTTGGGAGTGGAAGAAGTATGTCTCCCCTGCTTCTCACCCCAAGGGATTAAAACTGATGTGTAGGAAGATACACCTCTGGTCGCACTCAAACAGCACCAGAACGAATGCTCGTTTCAGAAATTGGCTCCATGAGTCTAGAATTCACACGTCTTTCTCAATTAACAGGAGAACCAAAATACTATGACGCCATAACACGAATTTCTAACGTCCTGGCCGATGCTCAAAACTCCACTAAACTTCCTGGGATGTGGCCCGTCAGCATCGATGCCAAGACCCCGAGCTTCGCAGAAGATAACTTTTTCACCCTAGGCGGCATGAGCGACTCGCTATACGAATACCTTCCAAAGCACTACCTTCTTTTAGGTGGCCTTCTATCTCAGCCTAGGCAACTCTATGAAGGCTTCATCGAAGCAGCCAAGAAACACCTCTTTTTCAAGAATTATAACGAAAAGGATTTAGATATCCTCATCTCAGGTGATATCCGCGTTCTCGACGGCGGGGAACCCCACCTCGTACCCAGAGGTCAACATCTCACATGCTTTACAGGCGGCATGGTTGGCTTGGCCGCAAAAATCTTTAACCGCCCGCAGGATCTCGAGACAGCAGAAAAGCTAGCACAAGGCTGCATCTGGGCTTATGATTCAGCACCAAACCATATCGCGCCAGAAATCTTCACCGTGCTTCCCTGTCCCTCCTCTGGCTCCTGTTCCTGGTCTGACGAACCCTGGCACGCAGCCTTAAAGTCTGCCTACGGGCCGCCCTCTCGCACTACTCCTTCCATTGAGAAGATCATTGAGGAAAGGAGGGTGTGGAAGGGAATTGTTGGCGTGGATGATAGGAGATATATTTTAAGACCTGAGGCGATTGAAAGTGTGTTCATGATGTGGAGGATCACGGGGAAGAGTGAGTATCAGGAGGCTGCGTGGAGGATGTTCCAAGCCGTTGAGCGCGTCTCACGCACCGCGGTAGCAGCAGCAGCCATAGCGGACATTACTGTCTCTAGTGGGGCGCATAAGGAGCGGAAAGAGAATCCGGGAACTGAACACCGGAAGCGAAGCGAGAACCAAAGTGAGGAGAAGAGAGAAGATGGTAATTCTGGCGGCAGTGGAGTAAGGGCACAGCAGATGGATGGCATGGAGAGCTTTTGGCTGGCCGAGACGCTGAAATATTTTTATTTGTGCTTTGAAGAGTGGGATGTGGTGAGCTTGGATGAGTGGGTTTTGAATACTGAAGCGCATCCACTCAAACGGCCTAAATAGGTCAGGAGTAGAGGGGGAATATACCCAGTTTGGTAGGACAGGATAGTATTATAACACAGGCTCTCAAATAATTTTAAACGTGGAGTATCTACGTGAGGTGTACGGGAGACACTGAAGTCATGGGTGAATCCCCGAAATGGGATCACTACCGTACCCTCTCGCACGAGACGTTCGAGGCGTTCTAGGGGTATTTAAGGGAGTATTCCGATGGGCTAGTATACTTCAAGTACGACATTGTCTACCAAGGAAAGAATTGAAAGAGGACGAAGACATCCACATGGCTTGGCAATAGCAATGTACCGGGACGCCATCACATTGAGGACTAGGTGGGAGGCATTCTTGCTGGGACTAGGTAGGGTAGCAAGAAGTACCAGGGGGCGTTGGTTGAGAAGGATAGTTGACGACGAGGCCAACTGACAACAAGCCATTTCTTGACAACAAAATTTCAGAGCTGTTGATCGAAGCTCTTTAGGTAAGTGAAGTAGTGTGCGTCTTTTGCAACGGGTTTAGGTGCATTTCAATTTGGTATCGTCGAGTTGGCGTTGAACGTTGCCTGTGACGTGCCTCATGGTCTCCGAGCTCCAATGATATCCTCCTTGGATTTGAATCGACGTTGGCTATTAGGAGTAGCTCTGTGACTGCTCTTATATAGCGCTGGAGCCCCTGTTTCTTGAATCGTGAAGTTAGGTTCGGGGTTGAGGGTGAGTGAATAACTTGAGCTGTAGTTCTTTTCTTGGACGGCAGTAGTACTGTCGCGCTAGGGCTCTAGATTTGGGTATAGAAGGAACTGCTTTTCTGAGTGAAGGATCTTTAAACACACACGCGCGACGAGTTTGATAGACAACATGGGAAGGGACAACTAGCTGTTTAGCTCGGCTCGAGAGGCGGGGAATTTTGTTCTCGGTGTTGAGGCGGAAGTTATTCTTTACGAATGCCAACACGGGACGCTGGGGAAGAGTGAGCGCTACTTGGATAGGTGAGGAGATGGGATGGAGCTTCTCAGTGACAACAAGCAAGTTTTTGACAACAAATACTCAACATACTAGAGAGGTGAGGGAGAATCATTTTAATGTTCGCAATAGGGTGGTGCATTCTGCCTTGAGATTTTTGACGTCGAACTGGCGGTCAAGAGCTGCATGTAGAATGGGCTCAACCTCCAGTCCTCCAATTATACTATCCCATCTGCTTATCTTCTTGGGAACGATGAAGGTGTATAGTCAGAATGCTTTTCTTTATATAAGCGAGTGATTTTCCAATTTCTCATGCTGTAATGATGACAGATAAAGTGAATATGACTGTTTTACTTTTCAAAGTCTGGTGTAGAACTTAGCTATTCTGTGCTTTCGTAAGTCAGGGTCTTTTTTTTCATATATAAAAGAAAGTTCTTCTAGAGTTATTAAGCATTACACATAAGACTGGATTTATCGAGGAAACGACATCAGATGCGCCCGTATCTGAGCTTGGTTAGTGAATCTGAAACCTTGGAACTATAGTGTAGCTAGTCTCTAGGATCGTTCCTAGAGGAGGGCGGGGGTTTTTGAAAGCAATATTATATTGGAAACTGAAGGAAACGGCATGAAGATGAAGATTTCAGTGAGAACAAGCCGGTTTTTGACAGCAAAAGGTGAGAGTGATATGTTTAAGGGTTCTTGAGTGAAAAATTCCTCTGGGATGTGTGTAAAGTTTAGGTTTAGTGATCTATCACGCACGAAATGTAGGTTATAAGCAACTCGTGGGGTCTGTGAAACTGTCCCAGGTAACCGTGGGATTTCCACCTTCTCGATGGCTGCTCGTCTTTTGGGGAAATGGCTTGAATATTATTCTATTTATATTATTATCCGAATGAATAATTGAAATTCCGATCTTTGGCTAAAGTGAATGTGCTTGTTCTGAAGTGTAACCTTCCGGGCGGGACTGATAACAACGAATTGCCATGCACTTATTACAACTACAGCCGTAGTTCTAATATATAAGGAAGGCCTAGCAAGTTTATTTGGAGATTAAGAGAGTTCAGTATACTCTAATCCTTTACCAGGGGCAGTACTCGACTAATTTCTAATGTACAGTACATATATCGTTGGATACGTAGTGACCGGGAAGGAGTGCAAACAAGGGATATTTCAAGTCAGCTAGCAAAGGCGACCAGGCAGTAAAACATCGTTCCAGAAATTAGAACTAATTGACAACAAAAGTTTGTTGGCTCTAATATCTTTTCAGAAATGGCTATCTTAACAGTTCCCCATTCCGATTTCAAGCTCTATGAGACGATAAAGCCTATAAACACCGACCTAAGGCAAGTAGTTGGCCAGTGAAGGAATCTTGTCCGAGGCCGTTACGACTAACTTGACCTATCCCGTAATACATTGAGTATAATTAGACCTTCTGGCTTCCCTCATTCTTCCAATCTAGACTGGTACATTGAGGAATATTGAATTTACCAGGAATACCCAAGATGGCTTGAAAAAAAAAGGTTACCGGGAAGCCAAAACTTGGTAAGTGCAACAATACTAAGCGGAAATCACGGAGACATTGACGCAGTACCAAAACAGCAAGTTCAGTATGGGAATGCTCTCATGACGTTTTCCATTTCAGTCTCTGGACCTGAACTGCTGCTGCTTTAGCCTGAGCTAAGGATGAGCATTCCGGAGCACCGCCTGAACACTGCCTAAGCATGCTAAATAAGCCCGAATAACTATTTTAGTATTTACAAGGACTCTTTTTGACTCCCTTAAGGCCTGGTTATACTTTCTTCCTCTTGTCTTTAAGGGCGGGTTTTATTTTTAACTTTAATAAAGTTCTTAAAAAGAATATTTTTAAATTTATATTTACTTATATAGATTTAATACTTATATAACTAAGCTATTTAATTTTATTATTTATTTTATAATATCTCTTTAATATTTATAAAATAATTTTATGTTACGTGAAGCACTCCACATCACATGACTTCGTCATGTGACCGCGCGACAGTTGTATTTAGTCGGCCGCAGGCCTCGTCTTCTCTTAAAAACAATAACAATCATATATATTTACAACAACAGCATTTTCTGTATACAACATTTTATAAAATTTTAATAATATATAATTTATTCTTTATTTTAAATCTTTTAATATTATATTTTATTTTTATATAAACTTTTAAATAAAAAAAAACTTTTATATTTTTTATTAATATTTAATAATTAATGAAATCTTTACTTTTAATAAACCTTTTTTAATATAATTAAGTTTAGTTTTTTAATATTTTCTTCATAATTATTATATTAGTCTTGTCACCTGATCAGCTTTCCGACTATGACCAAAATTCCAAATCCTGCCCCCAACGCCGCTCTTTAACATCTTTCTCTTCTCCTTCTTTGTCTCGCCAATTCACGATATTATCACGTCGCCGCAATGAGACTTATCAATACCAGGACCCTGATGCTGGAGGATTTTATCGGAGACGACGTTCCCCCTTACGCCATCCTTTCCCACACCTGGGGAGCCCACGAGATTTCGCTCCAGGAATTCAACCAGACACCAAGAACAAAGGCCACCAGACAGATGGCCGGCTTTGCCAAGATCGAAAAATGCGCCGAGATTGCGGCTGAAGAAGGGCTCCAGTACGCCTGGGCTGACACGTGTTGCATTGACAAGTCGAGCAGTGCTGAGCTCTCCGAGGCTATCAACTCCATGTACCGCTGGTACCAGATGGCGATCGTGTGCTATGCATATCTTGTCGACGTTCGCATACCAGCATCCCTTAGTGACAAATATGAAATAAATCGCAGAGTCAAGAATTCCCGGTGGTTCACCAGAGGGTGGACGCTTCAGGAGCTACTTGCGCCGCGAAACGTCATGTTCTTTTCGAGCGACTGGCAGCCAATCGAAACAAAATCGGCGCTGTCCCGCTTGATTGAGAATTTCACGGGCATCCCATCTGTCGTCTTGATATCCGGAGATCTCTCAACCGAATGCATTGCGAGTCGGATGTCGTGGGCGGCCGAACGATCGACAACACGAACCGAGGACATGGCCTATTGTCTCATGGGCCTATTTGACGTTAACATGCCTATGTTGTACGGCGAAGGCTCCAAAGCCTTTCTTAGACTTCAGGAGGAAATTATGCGCAAGACGGATGACGAATCGATATTTGCATGGCGCGATGCCAGCGGCGAAGGCAGCATACGAGATCGATCCTTGTATCGGGGTCTTTTCGCGTCGTCTCCAGCTGCATTCAAAGGCTTGAGGTACCTTCACGCGCTTCCGCCTCTTAAGCCCACAGCCCCGTTTCAAACCACCAGCCTAGGATTCAGCGTCGAATTCATCTTGATTCCCTGCAAATATCTGGACGACTGGGGATGCCTGGGGCTTGAGGCGTCCTGCGTGGAACTCGTCGAGGAGCCCGCTACAGAATACGTAGCAATACTTAACTGTGGCTCCGGTTCCGGTAACCGGCAGGTGCGCCAGGCTATTCTGCTGGAACGCCTTCAAGCAACCGACCCGGCTCAGTTCGTCCGCATCCGGACTGACTGGGTGATGGGAGTATGGGAAGACCACATCAAACGACTGCCACACATCGCTGAGCAGCAGAAAATTTTCGTGCGACAGGAACCTCGAATTCCACAGGGGTATCATTCCAGGCGGCTTGGTGGGTTTCGCATCAACACCACGGTGCATTCCATGGAGCAGAACCTCCACGTTCATTTGGTTAGTGGTCAATGGGACGATCAGTGCCGCACTGTGCACTTCGCTCACTCACCTCCGAGAGCCGGCGACGGCGTAGTGGGAGCGCTTGAACTAGAAGTTTCGGATCCTTTCGGATCCCATCCACCTTTCCATGGTGTCCTATTTTTCGGCGTGTTGAAGTTGACAGGGCACCCGGCCGTGAAATTCAAAATCCTGGACACCACACCATTTTCCCTCAACCGCCAAACATCTGTTAACTTGACTGAACTACGCAGTGGACGTATTGTGCATGGAGTCTCCTCGAGAGCGACTAGACAAGGAGGTTTCGAGGTTTTAGTAGGTGTAGCTCCTACAGAGTCTGAAAGAGGCGAACGCCTTGTGCTGGCACATAGGATTGCGGTTGTTGAAGATCACCTAGTGTGTGTTTTGGATTTGCTGCTACTTGAGTGGGAATTCTGGTTAAAGAGCTAAGGGCAACTGTAGCTACGCTCGAAGGAGCTTTTGGAGTCGGCCGGGGGTTTCATTCACACGTAAGACTTAGACGCAAAGATCGGCACAGCTCTGTGCAAAGATGACGTCGAGGAAGAGGGTTGGTCTACATCGAATAATTTGATTTTTTAGGTATAAATGTTATACATCTTTAACGAGATCTAACACCTTGCATACTTCCTGAAGGCGGTTGGGGTAGCTATATGGAGTAGTTCCAGTTGGTGGATGAGATAGCGGAGGCGGTATCAAAACCTTTTTACGATTAGTTGTCAAGTGCGTGAGTTTGAATGATCTTGGCTTGATTCTGTACATCGTGCTATCTCAGCCAACTTGAAAATGACCACGCTGAATGCTATGTAGCGAATTAGGCTTAAACCTGGAAAGAAGAGGTTGTTTTCGAGGATTGCGATGAGATTTATCAGCCGTCTGACTAGAGAAGCAAGTTGGAAATACTTAAGGCACAAGTTATCTCAAGTTCAAGAGACCATATCATCTCCAATCTCTCACTAAACTATACGAAGTAGAAAGTCGAAGCATCTCCAATGAGCTCTTGAAATGCTCTACTACGCAGTAAACAACTTGAAAAGAATGGACGTGCTCGATATTGTGAGGAATCCGTTAACATTATTATTATAAAGACAAAGATAATAAGGTCATTCGTTTTATTAAAGCAAAATACAAAGCAATTAATACAAGAATCCCATATCTTGTAATCCGTAATATAATAATTAAGTAATTACTAAACGTAAATTCGGAATTATTAATCTTATAAACGTGTATAAGTTTAATAATTAAAAGTTAAAGTAATTTTTATTTATAATAAAGTTAATATAAATTAAAATTATTTTATTACTTTTTAATAAAACCTTTAATATTATTAAGGGAAATCAGTCGTAGTGGGGGAATACAAGGTCGTACAGTACTTTCGATCTTATGAAAGAAGATAATGAGACATATCCGATCACTTCATGGGAGAGGCAAAACCTCAGATTTTTCTATTCAAACACGCTTGCGGGAACGGAGAGGGAGGGAACATCACGGCCGACTCATTCTCCCAGTGGTAGATATCGCTTTGAATGATAAGGGAGCATCATTTCAGATGAAAGTAAGTTGAAGGTATTAAACCATGAGGATAGGTATTCTCAAGGTCTTGGGCAGCAAGGCAAAATAAATTACGTCTCGTCATGCACCTATAGGCTTCGAGGAGCAACTTCTAGTCCTCAGCATATTCGTGGTGGCAATGGAAAGACGACACAAAATATTCAATATCCCCAGCCTAGATTGAACATTCATTCGGACTGAAATGAGCCGGTAATACTTTATCACCATAATACTTCAGCAGATATACTTTAAATGTACGAACATCTGAGGGAACATTGAACTAGGTAATGAAGCATTCAATCCCGGTTGGAGGGTCTTTCGGGCCATCCTCAGAAGACCTCAAGTTCTCTCCCCGAAGATGCGCGCTGAACATTCCCGTCTATACGCTGGCCTTGCCAACCACACCAGTGGCTCTGAGATACCAGAGCTACTCTCATTTTGTCTTGCCGTCCTGCAAGAGAAGACCTGGGACGATAAGCACCGGCCGTGCCTCCTATATGGTATTGCACTCTTTTCATTCAACACCACACACAAGGTCTACTGCTAGGTAGCGACGTGTCTCCCACCCTGGCTGCTTTCAAATAAGTATGCCGGATGCTCATCTTGCGCCACGTCTACCATCCCGACGACAGAGTGAAACCAGGTCAGTTGAAAAGGTCCCGCTGGGCTTGGCAACTGCCTGCCTTTCCCTCTCGCCGATTACTCAGGTTTATTATCCCAGATTGTATAATTCTCTATCTTCTCTTGCAAACTCATCTCGTGCACCGCCTCTTGGTCCTTGGGGAGAGTGGGGTACTCCTCAACATCATTAAAGGTCTGGTCCCGATAGAAGTTTTGAGGAAAATACCGATCCGAGATCCGCCGAGCCAAACATATAAGCATCTTTTTGCGAAGATACTTGCCAGGTGTAGCTCAAACATTGCCTTTATATTCGATTTCTTCAATCCAGTCCAAGTTGCCCTCTTTCTGCAAGACCAAATACGTCATAATAAACCGGAAGTATAGAAACCGCGCGCCTGGTTCTGTTCTTGGTCTCTCTGTCAGTCTCGTTTCCACTTCTTTTCTCTTTTCCTTTGATAACCACCACTACCACTACCACCACAATAGGACTTTCAGACCATTGCTTAACTCTCTCGGGTTGGGGAATGACGATTGCAGCCCTCCGGCTTGCAGTGGTACAGTACATTTAGTGTCGCTTTCACGTGCACCACGAGCATGGAGAGACAAAATGTGATCGCGTGATTTCGCTATGTTTCGGCCCCACTTTTCTTTTGCACGGCTGTATTTGGAATTGTACGAGGTAAAGCTTCGAGAAAGAAGGCGAGTAACTCATCCGTCTTTGTTGTGCTTAGGGCTTGGATGAAAGAGTTGGAAGCGCCTTGAAAACTCGAAGTTTAGATGAAAATAGAAGACAAAAGAAGACGAGAAAAGGGGCAGCGACTGGTTTGTCATCACGGAAATCCCCGCCTTTCATAGACGCAGCTATGCTTGTTCTGAGCTAGCGCCACGCTAGTTTACCGACTCCACTCGATTACCCCGCATTCCAAGCCCCCATTGATCTCACGTGAGGCAAAACTGGTCATTGTGTGTGACCCTGCATCCTCCACGCACACGCTTCTCTGCTCTCCATCAACATCAAAAGCATCACCCTTCCCTACTCAAACCACTTCCCCAGAACCTCACTGTACCGCAGCAACCATTCAGTCGCAACCATGGCAGCAACCGACTCCATCCCCATCATCAAGGTGTTATTCACACTGCATCCTGGCATGGATGCCCTAGACTTCATCGGCCCCCTCGAAGTCTTGAGCCATGCCAAGCACAACATCAACGACGACTGTAAGTCAATGACAGAGATCTCAATGGATCTTGATTCCTCAATTCCCATCTGCGGCCATGCCGCATTCCCTCCCTCCCTCTGCAAAGATCTGCCCTACTTGCCGTCCCCGCAAACAAAGCTGACCCCATTTTCCACTAGCTACCAAAGCTTTCTCCATGTCCTTCGTCTCCAACACCGAACATACCACTTCTGCTCAAGGCGCCGGCTTCCTCGCCCACATGGACTTCAAGGCAGCCTATGCGCGCCTCTCCGAATTCGACATCCTGATCGTCCCCGGCGGCGGCGTCGACCCCATCCTCAAAGCCAAAGCCGAGCCCATCGGCCTCATCCGCGCTTTCTCCGACCTACAGAAGAAGGATCCGAAGAAGGAACGCACCCTCTTATCCATCTGCACCGGCAGTTTGTTCCTCGCTCAGGCGGGCATTCTGTCCGGTCTCTCGGCAACCACACACCCTGACTCGTACGCCAAGTTCGAGAAGATATGCAGCGAGATCTCGCAGCGGGATCTGGCGGAGCGATGCGATGTCATCGAGGAGCGATATGTGGTCAACAATTTGCGCTTTGATCTCGGTGATCCGGCAGAGAACCCATACGTTCGTCGCAAGTCTGATGCTCGACGACCATCCATGGGTCGCAAGGGCAGCAATGCTTGGAAGGAGAGCAACGCTCGTCGGGAGAGCAATGCCAGACGTGCGGCGTTGAGACTCGGTGGTTTGAGAGTCATTACTACGGGTGGTATTACCTGTGGTATGGATGCTGCGTTCTACTTGGTTAGCATCATGGTTAGTGAGGAGGCTGCAGCCGAGGTTGCACGCCGCATGCAGTACGATTGGAAGAAGGGTGTTGTTATTGATGGCATTGACATCTAAGGCGTTTGGCGTTGGCTGCGTATTGCATGTGCGAAGCATAGAATACTATACAGCTAGACGATTTCTTGGGAAAATCCCAAAAATAGGGAACTAGGGAATAGGTACTGGGCGGATGGGATAGCGGGTAGCTGTCTCTTTTCAAATCTCATCTCATTGAAGAATGCATTGGAATATCTAAACGGTCCTGTTTTGTAGTGTCCATACCTTGATCAATCTTGACAAGTGTCAAATTTACCACACTTTCAAGTCCCCACCTTCCAGAATGAACAAGTGTTAAATCAACCTCCAAGAACCCTCAATATGTTACTCTGCTTGGCTGCTTAGCGTGAGAGCCATTTATATTCATAGTCATTGAATGATCTCTAATTATGCCTGTCCTTTGCCTCATGTTACGCTCACTCGCTTAATTCACGTCATGCCCGGGCGGAGTTTCTCAATCAGACAAGCGTCTGCTACACTCCTTCTCAATGCCTAAACCCTATAAAAGAAGAAGCCAAATGGCTTCGGAGACAGCAAGGAACAAAGTCATTCACGGGAATGGAGTATCTTATGGTCTGGATGTCTACCGTAGACTTTGGCTACCCCGGCCACACTGTCGCTCAAAGTGACGATGTTTAGCTTGCATTGCTCCTCTATGAGAAAGGAAGCGCTTTTGAGGAGGCTGGAGTGATGGTAGGCAAAAGCAGGGAAGATTGAAAACAGAAATCAATTGATGTCTTAGTTTTCGGATGAAGAGTGATTGTCGGCAAGGTTAATGACAACAACTCCTCATTTCTCCAATATCGCAAAATGTCTTTTGCCTGAGGGATAATGAATCTGCTCTCTTGCGTGGAGACAGAGTCGGCTAGCGGATTACAGACTTAGGACTTTACATTCCACAAGCTTCTGACGAGGCAGAGAGGCCCCAATAGTCTTTTCGTAATGTTTATTGGGTGTGTTGGAGAGAAGGAGACGCGAAGCTAGGGCTTAAATATGTTTTGCTAAGCTTATACTTCGAAGGAGTGCTTGTCAATGATGTGAATCTGTTATTTTAAGTTGTGCTTGTCTTTACCTTTGCTTTGCTCTTTCTCTATTATTTACACTCGAAGACTTTGACAAGATGAATTTCCTATTCGAGAAGGCGCTGATGAGGGTGAGGGGGTATATATATCGAACTTTGATCTAGATTGAGAGTCTTTGCCCTAGGAAACACCATTGAGAAACGCATGTGATTCGTGGAGCTTGCTGCTACGTTGAGGCAATTTTAGATATCAAGCACGTTATCATATCACTCATTCACGTTCAAGACAATCCGTCTCCTGTCGCTTTTCACGAGCCCCATGGCCTCCTATTTCCCGTGAAGTTTCAGATGTGAAGTTGACAATGAAAAGGAATTTGACAACAAACAACATCTTAGTTCTAACACCCCGGAGTAAAATCTACTCAAAAGATTTCCCACATATTTCTTCCCTCAACTTCATCCCATCTCCCTTCCTATCAAAAAATAATTTTCTGTCATTCTCCCATGACCTACAACTTGTTTCGTACGGTTTTGTAGCATCATCACTCGCATTCTTAATTTCCTAGTCTCTCTTGTTCAATGTAGATCTCCGGATTTACCAGTGCCAGGTTGTCGCCAGCGTTGGAGGCGCCAGTGCAATAGTTTCGGGGGGGTCGCCCTGGAAGAGGTACCGGGCAACATTTCTTTTAGGGGGACAAGAAATGGGTTCTTGTGTCCCAATCTTGCGCCATGGATGCTAAGCCGTAACTTATTCTTAACCAATAATATTTGAGGCTCCCGCTGTTTGCTGCAGACTAACGGGGTGGAGCACTTATACGCCCGAACTGTCAAACCTAGTAAGCGGTGATTGTTCTGCCTAGCCAATCAGCTATGTGTTACAAAGTCGACCCCGTGGTTTTCGGTGTAAAAAGGCCTAATCAGCCTGCCTTGCTGCCCAAATTGTCACCATAGCTAAGCCGTAATTTATTCTTAGCCAATAATATGTCTGGCTCCCGCTTTGCCAGGCCGAGTAACATGGCAGGGCAGTGAGCAGATGCCCCAGGGGCTACCTTGGCAGCGAGTTTCTGTTCAGCCAGTAAGGTGCACGTTGTAGCATCGCCCCAGACTTTTTCGACGTTCTCTTACAACGCGGACCGCAATAATGTGTATGCTAAGCCGTAAACTATGATAGGGAAGGCTCTCCTTGCTAGGAGAATTTTGGAGACTTGAGCCACCTTGAGGGATAGATAGGGAATGGTAGGTAGAGTTTTTAAGTGTTGATATGGAGGTAGTGCGTATGACTTAGTCGTGATTTATGCGGGTGCTGGAGAAGCAAATGTTAATTTTGGTTCCTTGGCATGGAAGGTTTTGTTTTGCTCGGGTGTTGATAATCAATTGAGGATCTTTAGGCTCTAGCCTTCCTTGAATAATCCACTCTTCAAATATCGCTTTTTTCAATTCTCATATCATGTCTCATTTATTCATTCATAAATGGAGAAGTCGAAAGTTCTTGGAAAGATTCAAACGATACGACCTTACGATCTATAGAAAGCAGAGACCTAAACTACTTCAAACAATGAGAGCAAGACCAATTTTAATTAATATCCTTCCTACCAGTTCCAGAAAATATTGAGTCTATTACCGAGTGGCCACTCAGCTCTAGTAATCACCATTATCATCTCCACCCATATCCTGTCCATAATTGTCCTCTTCTGGCTGCTGTTGCTGCTGATCGTCATCCTCGGGCTGATAGTCCTGCTCAGGTTGAGGCTCCACATTGTCATCTTGCGGCTGCTGATCCTGTCCGTCATCTTCAGGTTGCGGGGGTGGAGCATCATTCTCATCTTCTGGCTGTTGATATTGTTGGTCATCTTCAGGAGGAACATCATCCGTCTGAGGTTGAGTATCGTCCTCCTGAGGTTGACCCTCATCAGGCTCAGGTTCACCCTCGTACTCCCCCTCATCAACCTCAATATCTCCTCCATTCTGGTCTGGATCCTGCTCCTGTGTTCCAGGGTCCTCAGTCTGTACCTGGTTCTGGTCATCTTCTCCACCTGCATACCCATTCTCATCAACATTCACATCGTCCTGTTGAAGGTATTCTTGATCGTCTGGCTGGGGTTCACCGTCGTCTGGCTGAGGTTCTCCATCATCTGGCTGAGGTTCCCTATCTTCTGGGTATTGCTCGTCAACCTCCGGCTGTTGATCTAAGGTGTCTGGTTCTGGATCGCCACCATCCACTCCACCATCATCAGCTGGGTATCCACAGAGATTCTCGTCTTCAACACCCCCATCCTGTCCTCCATCACTCCCTCCATCACCCTGCCCTCCCTCACCACCATCATTCTGATCCTCATATCCCTGATAAAGCATCGTTCCACCACCTGCGAGGGCAGCCCCTCCCGCGGCGCCCATTAGCGCACCTCCTACTCCGCTTCCATCATCACCACCATCATCATTGTTATCATATTGCTGGTTGTAACCTTGGTTTTGATTCTGATATCCCTGGTTTTGTGGAGGATATTGACCTTGAGGTGGGGCTTGTTGATGAATAGGCTGTTGGGGATGGGTTGGTGGAGGAGCTACGCTACGGGTTACTGGCGCCGGGGGATGGACAGTACTTGGAGGAGCTCGGTTCACCGGGGCGGTGGTCGGCGGGGTTGGACGAGGCGCAACTGATGGAGTGGAAGTAGGTGCTTGGGTCAAAGGCGTGGAAGTTGGCTTCTGAACGGCAGGGACAGTTGTCCCAGGCACCGGTTTGGGCGTGCTAGTGCTTGTCACTGGAGCCGGTGGAGTCGGTTTTGGGGTCTGCTGAGTAGGAGCAGGAGCCGGAGTGGTACTAGGCTTCACATTGCTGACGATAGTTGTCGTGGTCGTTCCGGGTACGGATGGTTTAGGAGGCCCTTGAACTGCTGGAGTGGTCCCTGTTGTCTTGTTGATGATCGTCGTTGTGGAAGTCGTCGGTTTAGGGCCCCCCTGAGTAGTTGTGGTCGGAGCTGGGGGCGCAGTTGTTTTGTTGACGAGGACTGTGGTGTGTATTACACCAGAAGGTTGCGTTTGCGTCTGCGGAGCCGTGGTTGTAGTCCCAGCTGGCTTGGAAGTTGAAGTCACTAGGATCGTCTTTGTCTGTCCAGCAGCCGGTGTTGTTCCCGGGGCTGGAGCTGGAGCTGGAACCGTCCCAGCACTGGACGTCCCTGCAACGGGCTTGGGTGGAACGGGTGTTGTGGTTTTGGGAGGCACACTACTAGGTTTGGGGGGAATTGGCTTCCCGCTGACAACGGCCTCAATACGGCTCGACACATGCTCGACATTATCGAGGACAGAGTTCAACTTGTCGACACTGTTGCTTATCTTTTCCATGGTTATTTTTTGGAACCATTTTTTCTTGGCTGGGGGTTCGGCTGTTGCGGGAGCGGGAGTTGGCGCAGAGACTGGCGCCTTAGGTGTTGGGGCAGGAGTCTTTGCTGCTGCTTGGGGGATCGGTGGTGCCGCCTGTTTTGCTGCTGGAGTGGGAGCCGTGACGAGCTTAGGTGCTCCAGTTGCTGGCTGGGTTGAGGATGGTGTGCTGGGCTTTGAGGCCGGGACAGGCGCTTTTACCACAGATTTGGGCGCTCCTACTTGCTGAGTTGATGGGGTACTTGGCTTTCCAGCTGGTACAGGAGCGGGCTATCATCTAATTAGCAAGGATTCTTTGAGTTTTGACGGAGAGCTCAGAAGTCGAGGGGTGACGCTCTAGAGACACGTGCGTATTCTGGCTGCTATGCAGCTTATTGTCTTTTAAGCACTCAAGGGGAGAATCAGTGAAAAGCTTGAGAACAAAACTTACCTTTGGTGCCATTGTCGTTGGGGCCGGAGCTTTTACAACAGGCTTTGGAACTACTCCCGCTGCTGGAGTAGAGATTGAGGGAACGCTGGCAGGCTTAGGAGCTTGCGTGCTTGCAGCAGGTTTGATCACTGCTGGAGTAGTAGCTTTAGGGGCCTCCGTAGGAGGAACTGGTGGTGCGACTGTAGACATGATTGTCCGATACTGTAACGATGTGGAAGATTGTCAAGAATGATGGTTGGTGGTTCAGAGATGAGGGGAGCTGTGTGAAAGATATGGAGGGGCTAATACCCCACTACGGGCACCGAGGACGTGATTTTTATATATCCATTGAGTCCGGGATTCAAGGTGTCTTTGAGTTTGGGCTGAGAGTGGAACTATTGGTTCTGGCCTTGCCATCTGAGCTCTGGCCAATTGGACTTGTCCGAAGCTCCTCCCACGGGGACCTTACACCGCCACAGAATTCAAAATGTGCAGGAATAATGGAATATCCCATATTGCATCGGCGATTTGCGCGAATCAACAGGGCTCACTTGGAGGGCTTTCGAGAGTTGGAGTCTCAGCGATAAACTTTTGCGAGTCGAGGCTGTTCGCACGGATGGTGACACGCGCCAATCTCTCCCCTATCTGGATACCGGTCCACTTTGGGATTATCTGATTCTGCGGGCTGGCAGGCGACCCGTCTCAGTCTGGGAGGTTACGAGGTACGGCAATGCGGCATCCAGCCAGCCAGCCTCAGGTACAGGGCGAATATGCTGCAGCCGTCAAGCGCCATCACACAAAACAAGCTTCAATGAGAAGCGGGCGCCAATGATCCTAAAAAGCTTGACAATGCTTGGAAAAGCTTGAGACCGCGCTAACCCTCCTATCGCATGGTCCGGGCCCGATTTGAACATTTTAAGGCTATTGGTAACGCCACACGTGGTCTAGTTCTCAGCCCTCGCTAAGAAACCGCGTGGAGATAACTTCATGTTGTGGCTCTGGCCTTTTCTTCGTCTCCACTTTCGTAATGCACCCAATCTTGAGAGAGAATAAAGAGCCAGATCTGAAAAGCTCCGTTCTGAAGGGTGGGCTGGAAGAAAGAAGGAAAGACAGAAGCAGGGATTTTTAGACTGTAGCTGATACCAGTGCGCGGCCAGCTTCAACTCTTCTGGCTCTAGCCTCGCTTTATGCTTCCCTATCTGAAAATGTGTAGCAAAGTTCTCTGCTGGAATTGATAGTCTTGTTGATTTCTGCATGCGGATTGACGAAGTTCTAGCTCGCCCAGAATGTCTCTCGCCCGTTTCTATCCACAAGGTGCTGCTCTCTTTGCCACCGACTTAGATCAACATCTCTTCAAATCCCACTTATTCTTTTCTGAGACTCATCGTCTTTTATTTCCATCTTCACAGCACAGCACCATTTCCCACCTGCAACATGGACACTGAAAAGTCCCCTTTGCCAGCGACTAAGCCGGCGGACAAGGTCCCCCAAAGCTCTGCACAGGCCCCAGTATCAACTCCTCCCACAGCAGCACCAAAGAAAACTGCGAAGAAAGTCCCTGAAGGGTACAAACTCGTCAAGAAAGAACAGCCAGATGGCACGTTCAAAACAGTGCTCCGCCCAATTGCAAAGGATGCGGTCACGGGGGCTACTTCCGCGTCGGTAGTCCCTGCCAAAGAGGGTACACAACCTGCCAAGCCAATTACTGGAACATCTTCCACGCCGAAACCTCCAACGAAAGTTGTTCAGCAACCTGCGAAGTCTCAAGCTGTTCCTGCAAACTCTCAATCCCAAAAGGCCGCACCCGAGAAACTTTCCAACTCGGCAGTCTCTACCACTACAAAGACTGATAAACCTTCCTCCACAGAGACCTCGGTAGCCACGTCCAAGAAGACAGAAACGCCTCCAGTTCACGCTAGCAAGCTTGATGCTGTCAGCAAGTCAGTTCGAATCTTCGGAAGGTTTCATCGATTTCATAGACACGCTTCGAGGCTTGCTGGAGCCTTCGACCCAGATCTTGATGATTACGATGGGGATATAACAGTATCTGATGACAGTTATGATGATGATAGCGACAACGACTCGGATGACTCGGACACAAATCACCACAACCAACAGAACAACAACCCAGGATCGGGTAATAGATCGCAAGAAACTGCAGCCAGCACTGCTCGAATTTTATCGAATACCACAAGAGCACCAGTAACAACTCCCAAAAAGCCACAAACTTCAGTGACTGAAAAGACCGATAGCAAAAGCTTTGGAAAGCTCTCAAATGAGTCATCTGCTCAAGAGAAGGAGTTATTACCCGTTGAGGGGCATGAAGATTGGAAGACCCAGCAACGCGATCCAAGAACTCTTACAGATCGTGTTGATGACTGGGCAAGACTCGTCGCTTGGGCTCTTATGATAATGCTTCCACTCGCTTTCATCGGTACGTCTTTTTCTCATCCAATTAGTCCTACAACTAACCCACAAGCTAGGGCTCGGAGTTGCCACCGCTTGCTTAGACAAACAGCCAACTACTTACAAACCGACAATCTCTACCTACGATTATGTCTACGTTTCAGACACCTACCGTGACACCAAGATATCGCTAATGATCAAATATGCCACAAAGGCTGCCATCACCGCTTGGCCAATAGTTTTTGCAGCAATTCTTGCTCAGACTCTGAAAGCCTTCGCAACTTTCCAAGTCGAGAGAGGAATTCGCCTCATGGTGAGGATCAAGATTACTCGTTGCGGATACTGGCTAACAAACTCTCTAGACCTTGGAGCAATTGATAAGCAGCCACTCGGTTTCAAGCGCTATGAAGCAGCCATTCGTCCTTCGGAAACTCAACTGGATTACACTAGGACTGCTTGGTTTGTGGTCATTATCACCACTTGGCTCACAAGCCATGCAATACACCACATATACATATAAACACATGAACCAATCCTATGGACCCATGTATTATCTCGATACTACCCAAGAAAATCCAGGTCTCTCTAGCAACTGGGAGGCGGTGAACAACTACTCTGACTCCATGGATGTCCTCTTCGCAGCCGTCTTCCAGCAACAAACTCAGTTCCAGCCAAATGGCTCCGACCCTTGGGGGAACCCACTCATACCGGTCTATGAATACTTGCAGGCTAATCTTGGGCTCGGGAACACAAGTCTGGAAACGAGAGTCCAAGACCCTTTGACTACAGATTATGCTTCATATTACGGCATCCCGCTTGCTGGCCTTGATGAGTTCGATGGATCGTATTCTGGAACCTGGAATTTCACCATGGATTCCTCATACTTGTATCTCGACTGTCCTTCCCTCCTCATCTACACGGAGCAACAAATTGTCGATGAGCTCGCACAGACCAATCCTGACATTTTAGACCTTACTACCGATTTCCCCAGCACCCTGAGCGGCTCACTCCGGATGAATATGACCGTTCCAACGCCCCGCGACCGCACCGGAAACCTCACTTTCATCTCAGAATGTAGTGCAGCCAAAACCCCAGATGGAAACGACACCCTTGCATTCGCGGTCTGCTCGCTCTCCCAAACCTTTGTCTCCGCGTACGTCAGTTGCGATAACACAAACTGCACTGTCATCAGTGTACAAAAATACCCTTCCCGTGTCCCAACCACGATAGCGCCCTTCGAGACCGAATTCCTCAAAGCCTCAGACACCGGGCTCAGCGCATATCCCAACATTGGCGACTCGCCCTACTCCATCACCGAGCTGTGGATCCGCGACCCCTGGAACGCGACTCAGCCCGGCACCGGCGTGGCCTGTGATCTCGGTCCCTTGGTCGGCGACGAACTGGAGTTTACGAAACGGCTCTCGTATCTGATCAACACCTTTTATTCGACAGGTTTCACGACCGATTTTACAGTTGGCTCGCTCCCGGAACCTCCAAATGGAAACGTCACACTGAGTGACCCCACCACTGGTGAGACATACAAGGTCCCGATCACGGGTACGGCGGACAACGCGGTCCATACCTACCAGGACGACGCATCGCCCGAGCTCTGGGGTATCAACTGGGAATTCATCGCTATCTTCGAGTTTTGCGCTTCGGTCCTGTTGTTGCTCGGTCTTGCTGGTATTCTTCTTGAGAGCAGGACCATCGCTCCGGATGTGCTGGGATGGGTGAGCAATCTGTCGCGGCAGAGTAGGTATGTTAAGTTGCCGAAGGTGGAGGGTGAGGATGGTGTTATGAGTGGGGCGGAGAGGGCCAGGAGGTTGGCCGAAACAAGGGTTATGATGCAGGAGATTAGGGGGAGGATTGTGCTAGGTAGTGTTACTGAGGGAGCTGCTAGGCTGGAGAAGGGGAAGGTGTACCGTTGAGAGGGTTTTGGGAACTTATGAATGATGTTTGGCGTGTTTTATGATGAGTACACGAATCATTGATTGTTTCAAAAGACAAAGTGTTTGTTAGTATTATAAACTCAAATCTAATGTGAGACCTTTACATAATGTCCTTTTCCTGTATTTCCAAGCTTTGAGGTTATATAAGAAAAATTCATGGTCTCTGTTACAAATGTTCTCTTGAGTTCTGGTAATTCAGATATAGAAGCATCTCTTTAAGATTGATAAGGTCTTCTATACAACAAATGAAGACACTCGCTCTTCATTTGAGATGAATCTTTGAAATCGGCTGGGGATGTTTAAAATCGAGTTCGCTAGGAAAGGGGGAGAATTGCTCGCTACGACATTCACCCCCGAGCCGAATTCAGGGGCAGCAAGCGACCTCACTAGACCTTATGGTAATGACTATTCTATACGAAAAAAGCTTCTGAGGTTTTGTGAATGAGCAGTGACCAGCAGGAACAGTGGTCGGATAGATTAGATATGGCTCATTTGTCCCTAGCACAGATGCCAAATTCACCCTGCAAATAAACAAATAACCGGCACCACTGTCTTCCATTGTACCAGTAACATCACGAACATTGAAATCACACACAATCATCCAATCTCCATCATTGTACCAACAAAGCTCGGCAATTCAAATACTTAGCAGCAATGTGCCAAGATCACTTCATCGGGTACCCTTGCGACCATATACAGTACCTCGAGTTCGGGGCCTGCCCATTGTACCAGACCGCTCTCAGACAATGCAAGAAGGGCCCAGAAAAGGTGGCGGAGCACTCGTCCCATCACAAGTGCCCGAGAATGTCGAAATCGAGATGAGAAGGATGCAAGAGACCAGTTTCGTGCTGCAAACCGGGGACGATTCAAGCACGAGGTTTAGGTAGGTTCAGCTATCGTCGTATCTGGGTTTTCAATGTACTGACGTGGACAGAGAAAATTACCGATGAAAGCAGAATGTATTGTACGAGTAGGGGTGGAACAGTGGGAGGGGGCCGGAGGGTGTTGATATAGAGGGCAACAACCCAGAAATGTTAGAAACAATCAAATGCAATGGACCACACGTATTTGGTACATTTAGAACGTGAATCTACGTGACCGTGATTTTGTACGTGACGATTGGCCGAAACAAATGCAAGGGACTTTAAGAGAAATTTTCTTCACATGAATCACGTCTCATCGTACCTGAATCAAAGGAACAATAACAACTACGCACAAATACATCAGCGAAAAGCCCAAAATAGATCAGTTAGTTCGTCCCGAATGGCGAGCATCAACGGACAAAACTAAACTTACGACAGCAATGGAGCCCGTTCGAAAAGAGATCATCATCGTCTACGACCCGACGAAAGGCGTACCCGCCACCTCCAAAGACCTCCGCGAAGCAAGAAAGGACGTGGAGGCTAGACTGGACGAGATTGGAGCGAGAATGGACGAGTCCACGGCTGCTTTGAAGCAGTTGAAATAGGAAAAGGAGATGTGGGAGCTGTGCTTGAGCATAGCCGATAATCTGGAGGGATTAAAGCATGATACGGGAAGATAGGAGGGGAGAATAATCCTAATGTGAGATATAGTAGGGCAGTCAAGAACACTCAATCGTAGTGCGGCAGCCTTTCAGATCTCCATTTCGTCTAACTACATGTGGAGATTCCACTGTTGTTCTCGCGAGTATCCCATTGAAAGACTCATTTGTTTCAGCGCATGTGTGAATCAAATCCGTTGTTCCTCCAATCCTCTTCTCCGCCAAAATGCGCAATGTACCATTCCAAGAACTCCCGAGTCACGCGAGGGCAGTCCTCGGACTTGGGAAGATCCCCGTGCTCCTGGCACCACCGCAACAGAAACGCAATATCATGTGCATCACTCCTCCTCTTGGCCTCTCCCCTTCCCATTATCGAATGACATTTCGCGTTCAGCAACAGCGCCAGCTTGCGAACTTTCGCAGATCCGATCCTCACAGTTGGCGTGGAGGCATCAAATTCTTCTTTAAACAACATCGGCGGTGTCAGAATCTCGATGTCGACTCTCGGGTTGCTCGAGAAGTATGTATGCAGGGTCCTTTTCTCAACAACGAATCCTTCCTGAGCTTTGAAAAGCTTCCTGATTTCCGTAGTTTGACCCCTCGGAACATCGATACCAACATCCGTGGTCGTTCCTGGGGACCCTAGAAGTGCACATCCAGCACCTCCAATGATTGCGTATGCCTGGTCTCCAAGGACTCTGCCCACGGCTTGTGCTGCCTCTCGAACGGCTTCGACATCAGAAAGGTGAGCAGACATTTCGGCTCAGATTCTTGAACACTTTCTAAGTTCTTCGAGCTATTCGCATTGATATCCCGGAAACCCACGACGGTTTGTAGATCCGGCTGACTGTGACGCGTTGCGTGGTGGAAGTTGGTCTGTTGCCTAATCAAGGGGGTTCTCATCCCAATACAGTCTAGCGCTTCGTTTATTATTCACAATCGTAAAAGGGGGAGAGATGAGGGTGAATCTAGGCACCGCAGCCTTAGAGTCCATCATATTTGAGGAAATTCAGTAAAATCTATACGCTGTGTAATTGGAGATATTGGTTCAAGGTGTTGTTCATTTCCACTCTTTTTTCTTATTGCCTAGTCACGTGCCTCTTATACTGCTTAGTCGGTCTACTAGTGGTCGTTAGAATTCGTGGCGCAAAGCAGCGTTTCAATGTACTGTAACTCATGGAACATTTATAAAGTGACAAGCCATTACTTTTCAGTTTATTCCTTAGATTAGGGAACATTAAAAAAAGTAAAATATCAGTTAGGCTCTAATGTCCCTCAAGCCATAGTACATTGAAAACCAGTATTGCGTCACGAATTCAGATACCTACTAGTGGTAGAGATAAGGGTGAAACCAAGCACCATAGCCTTAAAGTCCATTGTATTTGAAGAAAATTTAGTAAAACCTATACCGTGTGCAATTAGAGACATTAGTGCAAGGTCTTATTCATTTTCGCTCCCTTTTCTCAGTGCCTAGTCACGTGCCTCTTAACTGCTTAATTGGTTAGCGGAGTCTTCGGCCTTGGAAGTTCTCTATATGGGGTTGCGTGGCGGTGTCAGGTGCCAAATTACATATTAATCCTGCTAGTTTTCTCCTCATCACTTGAAATCCACCTATGCTAGCCTAGGTTACACTTTCGAGCAGAGATACTTTTTGTAAGTAAAACGTGACTCTGAAACCACAATCTTCCTCACATAGTAATCAATCAATCAAGACAAGAGCTCGCCGAAAAAAAGAGAACCTCCATATGCCCGTATTCTCGCTAGGCAAAAGTAAGGTAACGTTACGGAACTTGTGACGCAGCCACAACCCCTCATGTATATTTCCCCACTTTCTTCACACCGAGTAGTGACAACGCCACATTCAACGAAAGTCAGCCTTGTCGGAAAGTTACATTAGGCATGAGATGGTAGGCAAGGTGACGGCTGCAGTGCAACGCTACGCCAAGTAAAGTTTCACATCGGGATTTTTTGACTGTTAAAAAATGTTATATATCGAGAGTTATGTTCTCTTGAGCCTCATAATCAAATTGACTTCAACCCGGAGACTCCTGCAAATTACAATAACAGAACTATTCTCTACCAAGCTAAAAATCCTAGAAGCGAGTGCGAAGAGCTCAGATTCGGAGGAGTATTATCGGTGAAATTTGAGGATATATCCGAAACTATCTTGCTACACAGCGCCATTCTCTCCCAGGCTCATCTTCGATGTCATCACCCATGCCAGCACCCTCTAAGTCAACCTCAGGTGTAAATTCTAAGTGCAATGGCCCTCGCATCCTAACGATAGGAGCAGGTGCCCAGGGCCACACCTACGCAGAGCCAATCGCCCGCCTGCACTTGGGCCAAATCGTCGTAGTATGCGAGCCCATCCCATTTAAGCGGACCGAATTCGGGAGAAAATACATCTGGGGAGCTCATCGGCCTCCTCTCCCACACGAAGAGTTCGAAGACTGGAAAGACTTCGTCGCCTACGAACTCTCTCGGCGAGAACGAGTCACAGCGGGGGAGATAAAGGAGCTAGACAAGAGGACAAAGGTGTGAATGCAGTTTTCGTGACTGTGTTGGACGAGATGCATGTCCACGTCATAAAAGCACTTGCGCCACTGGGACTGCATATTATGTGCGAAAAACCACTGGCTACTAGTTTGGATGATTGTATTGATATTATTGGGACTATGAGGAGGGAATGGAAGGTTTTGGGACGAAAAACGGTATTTGGGGTTGGGCATGTGTTGAGGTACAGCCCGCATAATGTTTTGCTAAGGAAGGTAGTTAGGGAGGATAGGCTGGTCGTTTAGCCATTCATTCGTGAGGTAAGTTCCTGCTGTCCTCGAATTCTTTACCTTTGTGCTGACAGACATAGGGGAAATTGGCGACGTCACGACATAGCAGCCGCCACGAAGAAAATTTGTGAACGAAGAGGCAGAATTTATGGCACGACTGGCGAAATAACCTACGACAGCAAAACTATCTCCGTCCATTCTTTTGCAAGCGGTGACACAGTAAAGTACCCTACGAAGCTTGCGGGAAAGGGTCATGGAGGTGGTGATGAGTCTATGGTGGAAAACTTCTGTAGACCTGCGCAAGCCGTGGTATCACGGGAGATGGAGGCTTCCGCTTCCCAAAGGCTTTGGTTAGGCTGTGAGATCGAAGAGATTGTTAGGAGTCATGTCGCAGTCTTTGCGGTTGAGAAGGCGAGAAAGGAGAGAGTTGTTATCGACTGGCAGAAGTTTTGGCGCGAGGAGGTTGAAGTAAAGCTTCAAAAGGAGTTGAGGCTATGAAACTCTTGGTAGAATTCTGCCTGTGCCAGATTTTATTCCATTTATTGCTGTAGGTTTTGTTCGAGGTAGTGGCGCAGATGTTACAGAGAATCTGAGATTGTCAAATGCCTGAAGGGAAACGCCGTGATCTAGCTACCAGAAAATTTGCCTACAGGCTTCGTTTGCTCCATCCCATTCTTCAAGCAAGAAGCGTGTGAAAGTAACATCACCGCTCATCGCAGCTGCTACGAGCCCATCACTGAATATTTCTTTTTTTAGACGTTGGCGTCGAAGCCGTGGGCTTGTAGTAATTGTGAGACTGCGATGGAGAGGCCGGTGGAAGTCGTTGCTTCAGAATTTTGAAGGTGTGAAGTGGTGCGGGATGCAGGTTTAAGAGGGTGGGAAGGACATGGTGGTCGGAGAGGGGGGCGAGGGTTTTGGGTCTGTGGGTGTGAATGGTGTGGAAGGGAGAATGGAATACCTATACAAGTTGTATATTTTGTGGTTCGGGTGCGGCGAGGAGGAAGGGCTAATTCTGAGGTGGGAAGCATGTTCTTTTTTGTGTATCCAAAGGAAAATGGAAGGTTAATGAGAGTGTATTGAGGTCATGGCCTTTATGGTGGCTGAGACGTTAGGATACAAGGCCGCGGTCGATTGGTGGTGCGTTTAAATACCCCTGAGCCCCTGAGAGCCGTTACCGAAGCGAGTTTCTTGAGGCTCAGAAACCTTTCATGACGCAAGGGAGTAAAAGTGCCATAAAATCCTACCTTCCTTGCTTCCTCAGCCTCAGCCAGAGGATTTCAGCTTCTCGAATTGGCACAATTAACTCCCCTACCCAACATCGTTGAGGCATCGAATTTGGTGGTGTCGACGAGAACGTGGGAGCCGCAGTTCAAATAAAGCATTTTTCGGAGCGCGAATTAACATTATTCTAATTTTTTTTTTTTTTTTTGGTTTATTATATATATAATCTCACTGCCTACTTTGGGTAACGACAGTGGTAGCTTTGATTCCCCCGCTCCAGTCGATAGTTTCTTCCGGCATCGGCACAGGATTCAACTCCGTCTGACTTTCTGTATCACATTTCTCCCTCATCGCACTTCTGCTCCTCTTCCCTAGCATAAAAATGTTCCTCATCTGCTTCCTCTCCTCTTCACTGCCACCTGCTGTGATCGAGGTCGTAACACCGACCCTACTCAGTCCTAACAATTGTGCAAACTCCACACTGTACTCATTCGCATTGACATAATTAGCATGGCCTCTGCATCGCTTTTGTGGAAATTGTGAATCGTCGGAGGAGCGGCCTTCTTCAGAGTCAACGGTGCTGTCCACTCTCCTAGATGACGCGAAGTGGAAGAAGTTATTGAACATGGGTCGTAGCGTCGCGATGTTCATGGCCGTTATGGCGATCGCGGGCTCGACCATGGACCATTTTACTAGATTGATGCCTTCCCAGGACCAATCCTCGGTGTCGGTGAGGCTTTTGACGTAGACGATCCTGACGATTGTTGCTGTGCTTGCACTGGAAAACAACATATGTTAGAGATTTCTGGGTGGGGGGTTGAGCTACACCTACAAAAACCCCAAAGAAAGAACCAAGATGACGGAAAGCTTCGTGCGAGCAGTCATCTGCATCTTCCACACGAAGAAGACTGGTAAGATCCCGAACGACCAGTCTGTCAGTGCTGACATTGCACAATGCGCGTACGTGACGCTTGCGAGCATCGGTGACCTCAGACATGTACCTTGCCCATCCTCGTACTGCGTCCAGAGAAAGTTGATAGGTGTACATTGGAAGAGAAGGAAAAAGAAGTACATCGTGCTGAAGATTAGGACTATTGAAAGGGTGGTGAAGATGACGACTCTTTGGTACTTCTTGATGGAAAGTCGAAGAAAGTAGGCAGAGATTGAGATTTTGGTGACAGTTGTGGAGACGACGTAGAGCAGTTCGCAAATGAAGATGATCTACATCGCGTCAGTGGGCGGTCTCGAATACGAAATGTGGAGGCCAACCTTGAAACCAGTCTGTTTGAACCCGGCATCAATATTTTCCATATGTGCCCCCAGTCCATAGGACTCATCCAGCATACAGAGGCAGCAAAAGACGGTGAAAGGAATCTGTTGAGCATACTCAGCACAAACTTTTCGGAGACTGTCGTGCCATATTTACCATTGCAGCAATGGTCAGCCAATCCTCCCGCCCAACAAACTTAAGTATCGATATCCGGACATAGAATCGAAGGATAGTTGATATCCAAGTCAGGGACAGCGAACACATAACGATGCCGGTGACTTGAGCACCACGAGTAACTCCTCCATACATATCGAAAGTGGCAGCCTCGTCGCTGCCGGACGAAGATTGTCTCGGGAGATCAACAAAGCGTCGATATTTCGGGTATTCAAACCCCGCGTGAGGATGTATAAAACATGAAAAGAAGAGCTTGTGGGGGACCGCGCGTTTTGCCTTAACTTAAGGAGCTAGCGATTGCCCTGCCAAGAAGCGCTGTCAAAGAGCGACGAGGAGAAGATGTGGATTAAGACGGCCCCTTTTGATATTAATTTTCCGGCTGGGATAAAAGCGTCTTGGCATAACCAGACTGCTGGAAGCAGAAAGAGGGACCGAATACATCAACCAATCGCCCATGCGCTTTTGTCTTGGACATGGCCAGCTAGGAAGGTTTACCCCAAAATCCAGATTTGGAATTTAGTTTAGGTGTTGTGTGACACAGTGACAGACGATCCATCCCTCGGTGGCGTCTCCTAATGCTTGTCGATACCTGTCGATACCAACGTCGTGTAACCCGGGCCATCAGATCGTGCTCAGCTCCCCCACAATTCAACAGCGATTCCTGGTCAGAGCGCGAAAAGAGGCTTTTCATTGGAGACTTGTTTGGAGTTGGTGGAGATCGACAGCGCTATTGAATGCGGGAACCAACGTAAGGGGGGATAACAGGCCCCTGAGTGGCCGAGGTTGAGGCAGGGCAGATTGGCGAGTGCATGAAATACAACACGCCGATTGCCATGCGTCCGAAAGATCCTATCAGATTGATCGCCCTGAAATGAGACCATGCAGCACACGAATCAGTGGGGTGTTTGGTGGACTTGAGATTGTTCGAACAGGAAGGAAAAAGCAAACACGATGATAACAAAGAGCTCATACCAAATTACTTTAGACAGCCACAAAATTTGTACCTCAGAAGTGACAGATCAAGACGAGTGATTCCAGCCTTTGTTGGACATAAATCTATGTGGAAATTGAAAACCCGTGAAGTGGCTTGCTTTTCGCGGTCCGGTTGAACCTAGCGCCGCCCTGCAAGCCAAGCTAAGAAAATGATCGCACAAAGCTGCAAACGTGGGCTTTTGGCTTTAGAACATGCCCAATGTTCCTTGGTTTGACAAGTCTAGTGTATCTGCGGGAGGTAGCACGGTCCTTCCGTTATCTGGTGGTACTGTGGCTGAGTGGGACAAAGTCACAAGGGACCGAGGATATTTTTTCTTCTGCGATAAGACTTCTTAGTGGACGTTTTTCTTTGTTTCAGGTTAAGCATTGGCATTCAACGAATTACGCCAGTACAACTGGCGGCACTTTCACGTTGAGATCGAGGTAGTTGTAACTTGTAGGCACTCGGAGTTGAGGGCCACCACGCGCACCGCACGGAAGTACATGCATCACATATATGACATACATTTCACTGAATTCTAAAATTTCACCTATTCTCAGACGTTGTTACTTGAATTGCTAGCTGTCTTTTGTACTTGAACTCAAAGAGTAGTTTTGTAATGTTTGAAGTCCATTTTAAATCACGTGACTATCTCGCCTTTCTCCATTTCTATTGTTGAAAGCAACGATTCTATTCATCACACACCTCATCGACTTTTCTCGGAAAACGCGTGTTTTAAACATGTAATCTGGCTTATTCGACCTGAATACTCATATTCTAAGCCCTCTCCCTGGCCTACAGGCCCCTATAGGCCATTTCTAGACGCGCCACGCTCCTAGAATAGCCCCCCCCATACCCCCTAACCCTGGGCGTTCTATCCACTCCCTCGCCCAAGACCTTACCCACCTGGTAAAGGCAGTTGAAGTCCGCTCTGCGGACGCCCAGCGGGTCTTCTACCCGATCACAAATCTCTGGAACTCTTATATATAGTCAGACGAGATCCGCAAACTCCCTGCCCATCTCCGCAAGCCACTCACAAAGCTCTGCACTGAAATTACGGCTATTACAAATAAACACTTCGAGTCCTATATTAAAGGAATCTACAATAATCCTAGTACTACCCTTCTCCAAGCGGCCTAACCGTCTATACCTATATCTATACTTGCCCCTTGCCCTAGTCCCCAAGTTATAATCCCCCCCGTCACCTATACTAGTATTACCGCTAGTATTATACCTGCCCCCTTGACTAAGTTAGTCCAGTAAAAACCCATAATTAAAATAGTTATTACTCGCCCGGATACCCGACTATTCGTCCGTATAGGCCCCTCCCATCCAGTAAGGGCAGTAGACTCCTTCACACTCCTCACTGCTCTTAAATAAGCCCTTGGAACAGATATCCCCTTATTTAAGGAGGTCCTTATAATCCCCTCCGATTATACTCTCTATACTAGCTCTCCTAAAGACTTAGTTGCCTTAATATAATATATAATCTTAATAGATAATAAGATCTCCGACTATTATATAGAATACCCGCAATTATAGATTTCATATTGGCTAATAAATGTCTCACAGTCTATTAGACTACTTGACCCTCTCCTCCAAGTCCAAAACTATATAGTTATAAGCGAGATACTATACTCTACTATTCAAGATATTACTAACTAGTAGCCTGTCCACTTCACTAAGACCCTTTCTAGTAAAGAGAAAAGTCTCTTTAATACTAGTTAAATAGTATACTTCCTCGCGGATATTTATAAAGTATTATTAAGGTATTTACAGATTCTAGATATAGTAATATAAACCTATAAGATTAAAACTAAATTGAAAATAATCTAATATACCCGCTATTACTAATAATATAATACTCGTATATATACCCGCCCGTAATACTATAATATATATAACTCTTATAATTATAATACAGACTCCTATACCTCGAGTTATAATATTATAATCCCGTACTAATACTCTTCAAAGTGCCTATATTACAAAGGGCCTCATCCGGCAGATAAACTATCTTGTCCTTTATAATCTGTCTCTCTTTACCCGAAAACGAAGTTAAAGATAATAGTAATCCTTAAAGCTAGTAAGGCAGTCTATAAAAGAGTAATTATAATTACTAATTACATTCACATTCCTATTACAGATATACTTATAGTCTCTTCCGGACCTGTAATACTTATATAGTCTCTTGTAACTATAATGGTTATAGTCCTTTTTACTCTCCCGACTCCCCGATTTTTTAACTCGAGATCTCTAAACACTTTTTCCCCTCTTGAAAATAAGAACTAAACCCTTATTTACAAAACCTCTTATAATCTTATAAGTAAATATAGATAAAGCAGTCACTTTATATAAGATTACTCTTTTACTTATAACCGATTCGCTAATTAATATTATCCTTATATAAGAACTATATATCTTTATAGACCTTTTATAAAGGATTACTAAATCCTATCCCCTCTATAAGTCATTTATACTTATAAACAATTAGATAATATACCTGTAAATTATCTCTTATATCCGTAAAGAAACCGGACTATAAACTATCCAATTATAACCTTGCGAATCTAGAGACTTAGTATTCCTATAAATCCAGACCTGTAATATATTCCCCTTTATAATTATGAATATTTACAATATCCCTATAAATACTATAAACACAAGGGCTGTTATAAGAACTCTCACGGCCTCCCTATAGTACCTCTAGTAGTCCGGCCTTATAATAAGTGACTTTAACTTCCATTACCCCAACTAGGACCCAGTCCACTATACCCTGTCTGGATAAGTAGAAGTGTTACTAGACTGACTAGACTCTTATAGCTTTGTTTATATAAGCCCTATAAGTACTCTCATATATAATCAAAATAATATACTCGATCTAGTCTTTTTTACTAGTCCCCTCCTAATCTATACTACTCTGACTAGTCACTTAGACTCAATCTCTAATCACTATTCTCTCCTTATAATAGTCTACTGGGACTTATATATAAACAAGTCAATAAGATACTTTAGACTCGATACCTTAAATATAAATATCTTCAAAAATACACTTCAGTTTAGTTTAGTCCACTGTCCTACCCTTATAGATATCCCGGATATAACTGATCTAGATAGTAAAGTCTTACAAATTACTCAATCATTCCAGGATATTTACTTGAAAGTAACAAAACGGATAATAGGATATAATACAGACTAATTATAGTAGAATTCAGATTATAAAGTAATCGCAAACGAGAACTATAAGGACCTCACGCCAGAATTAGTCTATAAGTTATAAAATACAGTCTATAAAACCAAAAATAAATATTAAATAATAAAATTAGATTCAGTTATAGACTCTACAGATATCTTTCGAATAATTAAATAATACTAGTCAATTGATATCTACCGGAGTCCTCTATTTAAGGACCTATTATATCCAAATAATTCACTCGTGAAGTTCACGGAAGAGAAAAGGGAATTACTAGTTATAGAGCTATTTACTAGTAAAGTAGAAGCGAGTAATATACTATCCGATATACTTACAATTACTACCCGTTATATAGACTTCCTCTCTATTATAATTAATAATATCTGTAAAGCTATAATAGAAGTCGGTAATATGGCCCCTAGAATAGATAAAGTATTAATAGCCATTCTATAAGTAATCTGGTTATAGATAAATATAAGAGTCATATCCCTCTTCTAATAATATCTACTTTATAGTTATTATTCTACTTATTTCCGGACTGTGATACTCGCAATTATCTCCAAGTTAAATAAAGTAGACTGTTCCTCCTCTCAGTCTTATAGGCCTATAGTCTTGCTCTCAATACTAGATAAAGGTCTCGAATAGCTCCTAGTCTATAAGATGGCCTGACTCATAATCACTTTACAAGTAATAAATAGTCAGCAATTTGGTGCCCTTCCGTTATAGTTGTTTGTAGACCTTATAATATGCCTTATATATAATATTGAGAAAGCTTTAGTATCTGACTATAAGGCCTCACTATTCACTATAGACATAAAGGGAGCCTTTAATATAGTCCTTCCAGATTAACTTACTCTTAGACTTCACGAATAAGATTAGCCTGATCACCTAGTCCACTGGATATATTCCTTTATTATATAGTAGACTGTGAGGATCCGGCTAGATAGTAAAACAGGCCTAGAGATAGTAATTTAATATAACTTGCCTTAAGGCTCCCTTGTCTTACTAATCCTCTTTATACTATATATAATCTTACTCTTTTGACTAGATATACTAGTATATAGATTTGGTTATATAAATAATATTATCCTATTTACTATTTCTAAAAGTTTATAAGATAATTATAATAATTTACAGGTAAATGTCCAAGAGGCCCTCTAATGAGAATAGACTAAGGGGATTACTTTTAACTCTAAAAAGTCAAAACTAATTCATTTTATATAATAACGAACAGACTCACTACCAGTTAATAGTTCTATTATTATTACTAGTACTTATATTATATAAGAAACTATTAGTCTATTATACTAGTTAAGTATATTCTTTAATAAAAAGTTATTATTTAAATTATATATCTATACTCTAGTCATAAAGGCCCTTATAGTTAATAATACTCTCTATTCTCTAAATAAAACAATCCGTAGAATATTATTAATCTTCCTATAATAAATTGTAAAAGTTTATATTCTCAAGAAAGACTATTTTACAATTAAGATTTAATAGTCAGGTAGGACTAAAACAAAAAACGGATAATATATCTTAAACCGGGTAGACTCTCACTTAGATTTACTAGAAAAAGTAATACTTATAGGTATAAGAACTATTCTCCCAGTCTATAAGACTATATAAACTATAACTCTATATAGAGAAGTATATTTACAGTTACCAGAGATTGAACTTAATCTTATTACAAGTATATTCACTTCGAGAACAGTCCGGCTAGACTTGTAATATTCACTTATAGTCTGTAAAATATAAGTCTTATAAATAAAGATAAGTAATATATACTTTGTATATCTCCTATTCTCTCTCTTATAGACAGAATAGGTTAATCCATTCCAAGTCCTCCCGTAAATTATAAAAGAGACTTGTACAGATACTTATAGAAGGATTAATACCTTATAAGAGTAGACAAAAACAAAGACTATAGTAGACTTTCTAGAATTCCTATTACTAATATCCCCTGGTAATATTCAAGTATTCTCTAACGGATCAAAAAATAAGTCTACGGATAGAGTTATTGGTTACGGGACTGTAATCTACTAATATAGTCTGTAAACTAACTGTAAATCAAAGTCCCTTGGCCTATATATAGAGGTCTTTGATACAGAAATAGTAGGCACTCTCGAGGGCATATATAGCACGCTTATATTACCGGGAGTCAAGCTAATAACTAACCTATAAGTCTTCTTAGATAATCTAGAAGTGGCCTACCGTCTCCTCTCGCTCTTTGTAGACTCATTATAATAGGTATTCACAGACTTCCAAGAAGTGATACAGTAGTGATTATTATACTAGTGTCTTCTATATACACTCCCGGACACTTTACGGGTCCGCTGAATACTAGGACATATTAGTGTCCCAGATAACAAAATAGCCGATCAAGCCGTAAAGGAAGGAACTACTCTCTTCTCATCCTCACGGGCTATATGTATACTCGCCTCCCTCAAGAGGCTCGCAAAAGCCAAGGCAGATAACTCTCTCATATAGCTATAGCTTATTACAATCCCACAAAGTTATTACAATCTCGGTATATAATATATATATAATATAATAGAGTTTAGACTTAAAAGAGAAGTGTTTGGACGGATACTAGTCTCACGGATATATTATAGAGACTTTATAGTATATCACAATCACTTCCATTATTACGACATTATACTTAGCTATAACTACAAATAGCTAAAGTCCCTATTATACTTCTTCTTTTATAAGAAAAGTAATACAAATCAACTTGGCCTGAAGGCACTTATAGCAAATAAGATTATATACTTACTAGAGATAATAAAGGGTATTACTACTCTAACAGACTGGATCACGAGCTTACAATTCTTTATAGATACCTGCAAACTATATACTAGACTAGAGGAACCCTCTTAGTCCAGCGTATCGCATATACCTATAGTCTTCACCTTTTCTTTCCTCACTTTCCTTACCTCTTTTATACTTATAATAGGTAGCAGGAGCGGGTAGACCGGGGATAGCGGATTATAGGTAGGGGGATTGACTATAACGGGAATAGTAAAATATACCCGTAACAGGGAATGACCGCAGATAGCTATAGAACTGTAGAAATATAACTGTATATAAAACAAATTGTAATAGTTAGAAGTAACTAGAATTGACTATGTGGCCCTTACAGCCCATAGCATCCTATAGTCCTATGGGCTCCCCTAGGGCAGGGGCCACGTGCCGCTGTCCGCCGGACATTAAATACAGACACACACACACATACACGTAACGATTCTATTTTATTTTGGGTAGCTAGACTTCATACCACTACCGGCTCGTCAGCACAAGCTTCTAGAAGTTTATCTCGCAGTCTCATCCACCACGGCGGCAGGAGGCCAGGCCAAGATACCCAATGTCAGATGCACCATGTCACGTGACCTTCAGAGTCGTCACTACCTAGTAAATGGTGCTGGACAGCGGCAGAGCAATATGGTGGTCTTTCGGTCGAGCTCCCGGGGCTGCAACCTAGTCAAAATCCTGACAATATATTGAAGACACTCGAGAGTTATCGAACTGATCAGTATCGTGGTATGGGTACGGGCCGATCAAATCGTTCTTGTTCCTGTGCCGGGGATATCTCCCGACCACCCTACGCATCCGACACATCCCCGCCCCACATCCCTGATAATTGATTATTTGCAGGTACTTGATCATTCTGCATTATGCACAGGGTTGGGGACCATGTCGGCAGATTTTTTCAATTCTGCTTCTGATTTCTGCAATGCTTGTTGCGTATCTGGCTTGTCTTTCCCTTCTCAAGCTGCTCTTCTGGGTTTCTGGCCCGTAGGACATATACTAACTCTCGTTGAAATTTACAACACTTGCAAAATTAATTACCGCTTGAAATTGCTTTCTAGAAGACATTGATTCCCGATTCAGCAGCCTTTCATATGCTACTTACCCAAACAGTGTAGCCTTGCCCTAACCAGTCACTTCTTGAGGCTCTGGCTACAGTAACTTTGAGACAAATGCCCGTTTTTCTACACCGAAGCCCATTGATTGCGTGGCCAAATCTCCCGGTCCCCGCCTTTACGAGCCTAATCGCATAAGTCTGTGTTTTCAGGCCACCAGGGCTGGTTTTTAGGCCATTTTCAAGCGAGGAAAACCAAAGTCACCACTGCACTTCAAATCCTTAAAATCCCTACAAAGTATTTTTGCTTGCGCTTTAAAAATATAATTCAGAAGAAGGTAGAGTAGAATGTTTAAATATAATTCGGGATATTGATAAATAATTTAAAAGCCTGAAAATTCGTTACAGGGCTTGTTAGTGGGCAAATGGCCCTGAGCGCACAGACTTATGCGATTAGGCTCGTTAGGCGGCACGGAACGACGCGCCACACGCACTCGTGGTTGACAGAAAAATCGATGAATCAAGACGGGGATGTAACGGTGTGGATTGAGAATGGTGAGAGAAACTAGCTATGTAGACTCTGCTGCCTAATAAAGGCAGCCACGCATGGCTAAAGTGCCATCCCAATTCCGCTCCATTCACGTTGACCTTCCCGTCATTATAAAAATAAGAATAAAAGCGACGCGTTAATGGGTTATCTCTCGAACAAGGGACTAAAATGTAAGTGGGTTAGATTCTTTTTGGGCTCTAAGATGTCACTTTAGTACAGTGTCTCGCGGTCAACACAACCCTTGGCGATCCCTGAATTTCTCGCTTATTTTCGGGTCCCTTGGCCTTGTGTTTAGGGCAGTCCCTGTTAACGATTCCGGTCCCCAGTTATTAGCCTGCATTCCTGCGCAATTCAAAAGCATTTCTAAAATCTTGTGGGGGGTTTGAGGCGCGGTGCATTTTGGATCCGGCGATGCTAATGCCAGAGGCCAAGTTTTTTTGGGCGCGCGCCATGACGGAAAGCCACCCCTAACAGAGTGGACAACTGTACAATGTTATTGAAAGCAAACCTATTCTATTCTTTTACCTTTGCAAGGCAATACATATGCAGCCTTCTGGCCGAGCTTGTGCTCCATAAACGTTATTTGGACCTTGAGTTATTGAGAGAGCTCATTAAGGTCAATAGCAACACTTTTCACTGAACATGTTGATAGGACCCAGAGGAGGAAACGGCGAAGAAAAATTGTCGGGAACCACGGGTAACCAACATTCCAGCATCTGTGCAACGAACCTTGCTATTAATGATCTCCAGACTCACTCTACGTCATTCTTTTGCATAAGGGAAGCAGCCCTGTGTTCACGCCTGAATATACATTTCAACCCTAATCTGCTTATCCGTCATTTGTTCATATATCCTTCCTGGACCAGTCTTTTATTCTCCACACAATGAAATTTGCTCAACAATGTCACAAGAATTCCCACGCTCATTTCAACTCTTTGTGAGATTAGCAGCGGAGCTGCAACTCCTCATATGGACATTTTCCATACTTCGTGAACCTCGCATTATTCACATCACCGAGCGGAAACCCCACGGTTCAGGACGAACGACAGCTTTTTCGTTGTACGAACCTATCTCAAGCAGGTACGAGTTGTCACCACTGCTAAGCGTATGCAGAGACTCTCGTCGATTGTTCAAACGCAACTACGTCAAACTAAGCGCTATCTCGCCATTCGAGCATGATCAGCCCATCTATTTTGACCCGAGACTAGATACACTGTATCTTGAGGTCAGCTGGAAGTTCTTGTATCTTCCAACAATGAACATCAGAGAAGTAGATGCTTCACCGTCTGAAGCTGACCAATCGGCCCCGATCAATCTTAGCGGCAACTCGACCACGCACGCTTGCTTCCTTGACGATGCCAATTTCAACCACTTTCCATTCTTAGCCAACCGAAACATCCTCAACTCAATCCGACATCTTGCCATGGAGTACGGAGCTTTCCACGCCCTCTGTCACCAACACAGAGTAAGAGCGATGGGCGACTTCTTCCGGATCTTCCCATCCTTGGAGACTTTCAACTTCGTATTTGGAGATACACAGCTTTTCGATCCGCCGGTCGAATTGCATCATCCTTTAGAACTTGAGAAGATTGAACAGGGCTCGGAATATTGGGAACACAAAGAGCGTGTGATGTTGAGAGAGACTAGAGCCTTTAAGGCGGCCAGAAAAGAGTATCTAGGGTTGAGAATTCCAGATTTTGGAGTGAAGGCACTCAGAATGGTAAATCAGGAACCAGGGACGGAAGAAGATAGTGAAATAGAGAACGCCATAATTAAAAAGATCGAGTCTGGAGCTCAGGAAACTCAAATTGAAGTTGTAGAGAGTACTGACGCATTACTGGGCGAAGGAAGATTTCACGGCAGGCGAGCAAACGCTCTATGAGGTTGAAAGGTTTAGTACACAGCATGCTGCCCATAGCTTTGAAGAATTTGCACCTGTTTTGTCATAAGCCCATTTCCATAAACACTAGGGCAATGATGACGTGACATCTCTTAGATCAACTCTTCTGAAGTATGTACTCACTTTCAAATTACGTTTCAAATTCATACGCCAAGTACTAAGTCTGTGTCCATTAAAATATTCAACATTTTTCCAATGCTTTTAGGGGTGTCCCATACAATTTCTTCAGCAGCTCTACTGGCAATGTCTATGGCAAATTTTGCGATGCTGTTGGAAAAGCCCAGCAGACGAAACTAACCTGGATATTCGATTCGTCCGGCAACCAAAAGACGCCTAGTCGTTGTCGAAGCGGCCATGACAGAACTAAAGGTGGTGCTGAAGGTTGAACAGCTACGGAGAGAAGGGTGTGACGTATACCATGTTTCTGGCTAGAAGATGCTCAGTGCTAAGTTCGCGTGGTGATTTGGATTTCCACTTTCTTGTTCTTCTCTTGCTTACACTGAGATTGTAATTGTATGCAAGCACTCTATTCGAAGTAGACTTCGTACTGTCATGATCTGGGTTTCGTCAGCACGCTTTTTGGCTACATAGCTGTATTCGATTGAGAAGATGCAAACCATTGTCCATTCAATATGAGATAATAAAGGCTGTTTCTGCTACTCGACATACTGTGTCTGTACCAGGGGGCCGAACTCGCCCTCCGTCTTTTCCCCTCAGGCATTTAAGCACGCAGCATCATCATACTGCTCGAGGCTAGCGAAAAACCTTCCACCCATGCTCTTTAGAATCTCGCTCTTCTCATCCATCGTCTTCGCTAGTAACACTTTGCCGGCGTCGCCGGGCAGTAAATTGTTCTTCTCCTGCATCCCATGCATAACAGTATCAAACTCCGCGACCCAAAATCCGCCATCCAGTCCATTCGGGTGAGCCACACTGACCCATCGCCTCTCCATGGTCGAAAGCCCCGTTGGGATTTACGCCATGCTCCAATAACAACCTAACAATTTCTGTCTGTCCATTTGTAATCGCCTTGACCAGTAAGTCTGACAAATGTTCGTCGCTCGCAATGCTATCGGATCCCCAGGTGATGTCCGCAGCTCTCTGAAGGAGAAGAGCACACACGACTCTTTTAATGTGGTTATCGTTGATTGCTGTTTCGAGAAGCGATTTGAAACTTCCTAAAACATGAAGAAGAGTAGGCGGTTTGCCTTGGTGAAGAAGATAGGTAACGACATCCAGGTGCCCAGAAATGGCGGCATGCGCTATGGCGGTCCACCCATCGCCTTTTGTTTGATCTGATACGACTGAGAAATTGTGTAGAGGCTCACTGACGACCTTGCTATGGAGAAATTGCAGTAATTCAAGATTCCCAGCCGCTGCTGCGACTACACCGAGGTATTGAATCATTGAATCAAGCGGGTCATCCCTTGTGGTCTCTTCATCACAGGTACTTTTGAATTCGAGTTCTCCGGTGGCATCGATATGGCCTTCCTTAGAGGCCCACACAAGCCTCGAAAATAGCCAAACCAGATCTGGGGATTCCGATGTATAGGAGGAATCGTAATCAAGATCAAGCTGGTTTAAATGGTAGGGTACAGGCTCGGGGGCTTCGGGCCGAGAGTTGATGTCCTCGGCTGGCGGAGGGGCATCTATTGCCCAGGAATACTTCTTACATGTCGCTTTCCACATTTCCCAGAGGGAGGGTAAACGAATATCATAAAATGCCGTCCGGATCAAGTACAAGTGGTTTGCCATAAGTCCCCAGCCGAGAATTGATATAGACCTGGCCCCATCATCGTCACGAGTGAATTCTCGCCAAGGTCGAAAATCAAACAGTAGTTGTTTCCTCAGAATCAGGTTCTTGAAGAGCCTGTCCCGGCGACTCAATTGATCATTATTGGGATCGTCACTGATATCGAAGGAAATGGTGTGCCAAAGCCAATGGGCCACGATATAAGAAAGGAAGTCGAAATTAGTGGGTTGCCATTTCTTTCTCTGTGGTGGTACGTATTGTGTCATGTTGATCTGGGAGGGTATTGGACGAGGGCCCCGAAGGGTACTCAAAGCACGAACAATTTTCTGTCCTGTGTAATCTAGGTGTAGCATTGGCCCACGAGATGCGATTTTCTCTAGAGCTAACATATCTGTGTTCTTGTTATCCGCGTATCTTGTGATTTGGCTTTCGAAATTAGTGAAGCTCAAGTAAGCAACGCAGAGTTCGCCAGCCATGATATTGGCATCCTTGATCGTGAATTGAAATGGGTTGCCGTTTTGCTGTAACAAATACTGTTGGACCGTGTGATGTGCGAGTTGGATAACTTGACTCTCCTCATCGACAACCACAAGATTGCCGCAAGCTCTGACAAGGCGATTCAGGTCGGTCGGAAGCTTCCGAGGGTCATATGTGAGATCTTCTAGCGTGAATGCAACTGCCTCTCGCATTTCTTCAAGATGAATCGGCTCACGTGCACAAACGATCCATTTGAACATCCTCTGAATCATATCTTTTCTCTCGGTACCTTGAATTTTACTCAGTAGGCGCTCGTATGTCTCGCCCAAACTTCGTGGTAAGTTCTTCAAGACGAGTCGAATGCCGTGGTCTGATTCGGGCTCGCAGAGGTCGTGAAGCTGGAACTTGACCCAGAGGAACCTTTGTACACTGTCAATCGTTGAATGACGCTAATTTGGAATCAAATACTTACATTCCCTTGGCTCCATCCACGAGTTCGCTTACAATCAACTTTTCAAGGTCAGGATCCCTTATGACCAAAGACCCATCTAGTATAAGGCGTCTCGTCGAGCCTCGAACATATTTTTCAATGTCCAAAGCGATAGCATTTGAAGCCATCGAAACACGAAAAAAAGTAATGGCTGGCTCAAGCATGAGTGATGAGCTAAGGTCTTCCCGGCCTGTAATAAGCAATTTGATAGGAAGCCCTGTCCTTCCGAAAAGTTGCTTCAAATTGTTGCAGATGAGATTCTGAGCAGATTCTGTTGCTTCATCCAAACCATCGAGAATCAGATAGATTGGATCAGGGACAAGGTGGAAGGACTTCTGGAGTATGATGAGAGCTTGTGATGGGTCCGCCAACTTCTCCCCATCATGTTCCGCTTGCTCGATTTCTGATGCAAGAGTTTCCGGTAGTACTTCGAGTTTCTCTAGTGCTTGCCGTGCCATGGCCCCAAAGACATTGCTTGGCTCGAGCGTTCGTTTATCTGCATAATCGCAATAGTAAAAGATCAAAGTGCCGCCGGCATTCCATGAATCGATGATACTGGAGGCGAGGACAGATTTTCCACAGCCGGCTATATGCAATTAGTTACAAAGTCTGAATAATCTAGAGAGTAGGGAGTGAATCGTGGACGCACGAATGCCGTGGCAACATAAGATGGACGATTCCGATGCTGCTTGCCAATTCTCATATTCAGGGCAAAATAAAAACCACAATCCAGTGCCCTCATGCCGAGAGTCCTTCAACTTTCGATGCCGAAGCTTTGAATCGACATTTGACAGCTTTGCTAGCAGCTTTCGGCGTCTTTCCTCTGCGAAAACAACCAGCTGGGCATCTCTTTTCTCCGCTGCTTCAATCATATGGCATGTTCTTGCTTCATCCTCAACATTCTGTTTGTGCTGGCGGAACCTATCGATTGCTTCATCGAATTGCTTGTCGAAAGCTAGGGGCTTTAATAACCTCCGCACTTTTGAATTCTTCTGTCCACGTATAGTTTTCCGGAACTCACTGCAGAGGGTAATAATTTCAAGATATGTATTCGACAGCGCTTGGGTTAACCGTTGATGTTTTTGACCGTTATAGATCCGTTCGTAGTCGCCTTGAAGTTGTCAGGATCGAGGTGTAATGGAGCATAGCTTCAGACCCACGGAACCTGGGCAAAATATCCCCGATCCTGCCCAGCGTATCTACTATCTTGTCATAAAACTTGCTGTATGAACTTGCTACGACCAAAACGACACGTATGGAGCCCCATATCGGCGAGAGGTACAGAGGGGAGATCTGCGCAAAGGTATCAAAAGCCTCTCCATAACTCTCGATTGCCGAGACCAGCGGGCCCAGCCTTCTCACGACTCCGCGTGTCTTGCTCGTCTCGGCATCAGCTCGATTCGCGTTGCTGGCTGAATAATATATGTTCTCGAGTGTTGCGTTGTTGAAGAGATCTATTTCGTGAGGTTCAAGGTCTTGGGAAAAGCGCGACTTTGCGAGCTCCCAGGGGTCTTGGCAGGCACTGGTGGGGTTCGCCATAACGCTCTCGTCTCATCGTTTCTTCCCCACGCATCAACGTGGACAGAAAACTACGGAAGGCCATAAGGACGTGATGTCCCAGCCAATTCCCAATTCTAATTTCTTTGTTCTAGCCCCACATACCCCCCTCTCCCTTGCTGTGCCGCACCCCACCAAAAAAACCATCACTAATTTTTCAGCGCCTAGAGCCTAAAATTTAATGATAAATGCCTATAATTACAGGGTCCTCCTCATTAATAACTCGGGCCTTA
>KZ613482.1:612848-745581 GCA_002865625.1 Hyaloscypha hepaticicola
GGCCCCACAACTCTCAATTCCCGACTCTCAACTCTCAATCAACTCTCGACTCTCGACTTTGACCTTTAACTCTCGATTCTCGATTCTTGACTTATTAAATATTTTAACAAATTCATTTTTAAAAGTCTAATAAATATTAACCTTAATTAAAAGAGGGCTTGTATAAAAATTAAGATAGAGGTATTTAAGGTATTCGAGATATTCGAGGTGTTTCGAGGTTTGGGGGGGTTGTGGGGCTGGAACAAAGAAATTAGAATTGGGAATTAGCTGGGACATCACGTCCTTATGGCCTTCCGTATGTGTTGGCCAATACCACACTTGGCGAGTGAATCTCAATTCCCAACTCTCAACTTTCAACCTCTCGACTTCGATCTTCAACTCTCGATTCTCGATTCTCGACTGATTAAATATTTTAAAGATTTTTTTTTCAAAAAAAAAAAAAAAATAGTATAATAAATATTAATTAATAAAGGAATCTTAATTAAGAGAGGGTTTATATAAAAATTAAGGTAAAGGTATTCAAGGTATTTCGAGGTGGAGAGGGCGGGGCGGCGCGACAAAGAAGTTAGGAGTTAGGAGTTGCGACTAAAGCTGAGACATCACATCCTTATGGCCTTCCGTAAAGCAGACTACCCTAGCAAGGAGGCTGAGGGGACATGTATTTATCGAGCTAGCGATGTACCCTCGTCTATTCTGAAATCCTGCAATTGGACAGTGTGCTCAGTCATCAAGTGTGAAGTGGCTTACCATTTTCACGAGCCTGAGAATCGCTACAATTTCAATTACTGGACCATTTCATGTTTTGGAATCTGATCAATAGCTAAGCCTCGAGATTTGTGGTCAAGTACTAACTTGCCATTGCTGATGCAAGCCTGTCTCAGCTCGCGCTATCTGTTTTTTCCTTTCAAGTTTTCGATACAGTACCCGGCTATTTCGATGTACAATACCGCCGCTTCGTGTTTATCTTGTTGAGTTACGAATAAATTTCAGTCTGATAGGCATTGAGCAATTCATGGCAGAGATGAGCAAAAGGACTGACATTAAAGTCAATGACCCTGCTGCAGTTGGGAGTCAGCCTCTCACACCTCTATCCTCTATTACGAGAGGTTACTCGTCTCAACCTCATCCAGGAAATCTCTTCGTGTCTTACTGCGTTGTCATACAATGCCCCTCATCGAGTACCTCCATCATATCAACACCATTACAGGTGTGGGTTGACTGGATTTGATAGTCACGAGGTGAAAAGGGCTGCAAAACGGGCGGTCACTTGATTCAGTTATTTCAGTTCTTTCTTCTGCCGTACTCGGGTTAGGAGGATTGAAATTTTGTCTCAGACATAAATACATTTCATTATTTCTGTTTGCAGATTGTTGTTTTCTCCACTTGTCACATGGGCCGGTCTAGCGGTACATATTTCATTCGCATCTCACACTCAGGGCTCCCTTCTTTCAACCTAAACGCCTAAAGCGATGTATTTCACGCTAATGGGATATGTCATTTTAACGAAAGTCTAAGGGTCCCAAGCGAACTGATGTCTTTAATTGGGTACTTTAGGAAATGAATACAAACATCTCTCGAAATCGAGAAGTGTTGATTTCGAAATAAACAACTGAATCCCGGTCCGAAGGATGATTTAGAGCACCCTTTTCCACCAATCTAATCACCGGATACTTCTCCTCTTTTACCCAAATACCACATAACCACAGACAAATAGCACTTGTTCAACGCAAACGACAACACTCAATCCATTTTCATTGGTATACGCATCAGCTGCTCCAATCTGCGACCACGTAATCACTGGTCCCAACTTTCCACTTGTCGTATCTCTCGCAGTGAGAGCCCCACTCCAGCTCTTCTGCCCGCCAATGGCAAGCATAGTCCCAGCCTTGTTAACACTGAAGCTTCTGGGATAGAAATCATACGCAATAGTTGCTCAACCACTAGGGGTTGTCAGAATTCATGGCCCAGAACTGCGTTTCAATGTACTATAACTTATGGAACATTCATAAAGCATCGAGTCACTGCTTCTCAGATTGTTCCACCAATGAGGGAACATTTAAACAAGCAAAATTGCAGTTAGGCTTTAAATGTCTCTCAAGCTAATGTACATTGAAAGCCAGTATTGCGTCACAAATTCTGATAACCACTGGTGCAACAAATCTAAGAGTTTCCGAAGGAATCATTGGCATACGTTGCCAACGAGTCCCAAACAACTTATGATTATGATTAGCAGCGTAAAGATTATTGCCCACAGTACAGAGTTCCGCAACTTCAACCTTCAGGAGGAAGTACAGCGCCCTCGTAACCGGTCTTTAATATAGACAACGACGTTAAACTACTCCTGGTCTTGAATTTCTTCTAAACGAATGTTGAAATGGCAAATTGGACTGAAAATCAGGAGGAATGGCACCAGTGGACGCCAAAAGATTAAAATCCAGCGACTCTTATTGAACGCTGCAACTCCGCCAAAGATATAATCCAAAATAGTCAAAACACATATATTCAAAGCTCACAGCCACTCCGACCAAGCCGGCCTTGGAATCTGCCATCGATAATTCCAAGGGAGCACGAAATCCAAAGCTAGGTCAGCGTATTCCTCCATATCAAGGAAGATCTGCAACAAGAAAACCAAAAACGAATACGCAGCCGAAATAACGACGAGAAGCCAAATTAGTGACTTGTGAAACGGTTTGCTGGGATTGCTATACAACAATGAGAGGGGTCGCCAAGCAGAGGCGAGCACCAATGCCGCAGTCATCACTGCTACAAGGACGAATTGCAATTTTCCTCGTAAGAGACGGTCAAATATCACCTCTGTGACCGTGACTCGGCCGGTGAGCATTATTAGGATTTCTAAGACTACCGTGGCGGCGGTCCATTCCAGCGCCAAGCGGGACTTCCAATCCTCTGTGTTTTGATTACGCTCTGTGCCTTCCTGGAGAACCCAGTCTTTGTTTATAAGGTGCAGCACGAGCGTCGTGAATATAGGCACGAGGGCGGAAGTTGCTATCCAGCCGACTCGATGATCGAACCCTGTAGCCGCGCAAAAAGTCGCACCATGGAAACGGTAGGTGAGACGACTGAAATACGGGATGATTGTGAACATTAGAGCGCCCAGGTTTATTGCAATCCCGATAAGTCGTCCCAACCACTGGAAATCCATTCGGCTGAGACTCGATGGTGCCAAGTGGCTAACGTCGACCTCCAGGAGTCGCGCTCGATAGGTAGGTTTTTCGTAGATGACGACTCCAGCAATTCCTGCGAGAAGATAATAATTCTCCCCCGGTTCACCGTCCGAGAGGAAGATCATAGCATCGATGAAGTTGTGAAGGAGCTGTATAGCCGGTAACAGAGGAATCAGGCAGAAAGCCAGAAGCTGAACCGCCTCCGGAAAGCGACGCTTGGAATTCGAACTGATCGAAAGGAGATGTGCGTAAGCAAATATGGCCGCTATATAGGTTGTGATGATCTTCTTGTGCAAATCCGTGAGAGGGCGTGGTTCTTCGATCTGATCATCGACGTGTTCAACTTGGAGGCTGTAGGACCAATAATCGAGTAGATTCGGAGACGTCCAGATGGGAATGAGCAGTTTTCTGATAGCCTGGGGAAGCGGGAAGCGTCCATCGGTTGAATTGATTGCCTTCGTCTTGATCAAGTTAAGATCAGTCAAGTTGGAGGAGAAGACCTGATCTGGGGCTTTGAAACACGCGGCGGTAAGGCCGAGCGGGAAAGGACCCCAGAATGTGTTTTCTTCCGGCAGAAAATTGTAATCCTCGAAACTTGCTTCCCCTGGACCGTATCTTGCAACATACTCGCTGGTCCAAGCCCAAAGTTTCGGTTTGTCACCCTCATGGTTGCCCATTGGAGGGTTCGGCACTCTGGCAAATAGGCCACCGCAGTAAGATATGTAACATCTTTGAAATGCCCTCGCGTAAGATAACCGTCCGCAATATTGTTCGCTTGGACGATCAAGGATATCATGCCAGTCCCTATCGACATTTTGGTAGACGATGTAGTATCCGGGGTCTGTGAAGTCTATGTCCATTGGAAGCCATCTTTCCCAGCATAAGCGGAAGCATCGACTATCAACGTAGCCTTCCAGGAAATTTTTCCACATAACGTCAGTGGATATCTTCAGATACCCATCTCGAGTCACTTCAAAAGCCTCGGCGACTGCTCGCAAAAGCCAAAGTGGCAGAACGGTGAGAAACAACGGACGCATCGCGAGCCTGGCGCTCGGACCACGCATGGGAATGAGCAGCCTCAATCCCGTTAGCCCGGGAATCAATCTGGTGATTCTGGTCTTGAGTAATTGGATAGTTCAGTCTGCTTATTGGGCTGACAGAGGGATCAGGAGAGGGAGGCCAAGGAGAGTAGGTCGACGAGCAAGGAGCGGAGCGGGGAGCGGATGTCCCCCGCTAGCTCCGGATCCTCAGGCAGCAGTCTATATTTCACGTGACACGCCGGGAACATAGGAATCTACCTTACCAAGTAAAGTACTTTGTACACTAATGTGATAGGAGATCTGACTATAATACCCAAAACCTGGGAGGGAGCCAAAGCTGGATGCAATTAAGTAAAGAAGAAGTGTGAAAGTAGTGAGGACGCGAGCTTACCTACCTATATGCCCGTTCGCTAGGGCCACGTGACTCTCAGATCACGTGCCCAAGCTGTCTCCAAGATCCCCATCACATACGTCCCCCTATCATTTCGTGCTCGTTCCCGAGCACAAGAGAGCTTATTTACAAATCACAACCACTCCTAACAATGCCAGCGACGTAACTGCAACTCCCTTAGCATACTGCCATAAGTTTGCGTACCGCAGGCAGTAAGCCAGAAAGAGCAGAGTGCTGCAAACCAGTCTTCCTCCTCCCAGCCAATCACGACTAGAATCACCCTTATACCCAAATCAAATCGACTATCCCGCATCTCCAGAAAGCCTCCTAGCCCATAATCAAAAGCCGTAAAGGTCGGACGACGTCCCCGACAAGGCTTCGTCCACTGTGCAACCCTTATTCCTTGGTGCTACAGGGACTACTCTCGCCAAAACAGCTTGCCCAAGCCATGCCTGCTCTTCAGGGCCTATCTGAGTTCAGTAATCTCATCTTATAGGATCAAAAGCGGTGTGGGTGTACGTTCGTTTCGATTTCGTCGAATTCGCGGATGCTCTTATCGTAGAAGTCTAGAAGAGAAGGGAGAGGAAGGGAGAAGAATGCCGTTGCAAGGCAGTCGAAGGTGAAGTCGAAAAAGGGTAAAGAGCTCGTGCTCGCAGGGCGACGTCGACTTTAATAACAGGAGCTCAACTGGGCGTTCAATTGAAGCTGAGCTGGGCTTAGGAAGAGACGTAAGTCGAATTGAAATAATCGGAGTGATCGATATCGTGATGGGACGGCGTCGACGAGCTCGGGGGAGCGCTCGGGAGCGCTGGGAACTGCGTCCAGCGGCCGTAACAACGACATTTCGACTGCGGCAGCTCAACTGCGAATTACAATTGTCGGACTCTAACCTGAATGGGGTACATGCAACAAACATTCTGGGTCATACTCGAAGAATATAATCAGAGGTGCGAGGTGGCTTCTAACCCTTTAGAAAGGAAGGATCCTGTCCAAGTTTGGTAGCCTGTCAAAGATTGTGGAATTGAACCCTCCCCCCCCAAACGCTGCAAAAGAGTTACTAACAAGTATCCATTCCGGGAACTTATGCAATTTCTTCGCGATGCCCAAAACAATAGAGTGGGAATGAATGGGATTTCATGTATCGCCCTCTCGATAAACATGTACTATTGGACGGCTACCACTAGACGAACTTGGTTTTATAAAAAAAACCATATTAACATAGAATAGGTAGCCAATTTAGGACTTGGGTTGAATGAACCAGTATAATTACAACGAGAATATAAAGAAAGAGAGAGCCTTGAAGCCGCTTCAGGCTTATAGGAGATCTGAAGGAGGTTCTCGGTATGAAGTCTCTATTATCTTCCGAAGATGATAAATCCTAAAAAAGGTATATATCCAAAACTAGATCGATTTCATGAGAAAGACCCCCCCCCCCCACTTAAGAAAAAAAGCATTAATAACGCTTTGGATGGTGGAAATACTTCGTATTTGAGAATATGTTCTTGAATGCGGTATTTATTTGGGGTCTGTGACGGCAGGAAGCACCGCAAAGGTCGAGGCACGTTCAGTGATCCAGTTGTATTGAGAATACTAAGCTAAGGAGAAGAGAAGAGAAGAGAAGTCAAGGAGGGAGAAGTGTCTTATGCCCTCCCAATGCTTGCCCATGCTCTTAGCCTGAGACGTCAGCGTTACAGACGTCGGTTTCCAGACGTCGGTTCCCTCAGCCTGAAACCAATACAACCGCAGCGAAGCTAATCATGTGACGGGCATCCCGACCGTCACAGGGTCAATTATCATTGAGGTTTGTTATTCAAAAGCACGTAAAGGATATGGACAATCATGTCGGTCTCTAGGACCAATACCAGCTCTGCAGAAACGTTTTGATTAGCGGGATATTTGAACCTTGTCACCATGTCGTATGGAAGCAGATGTTAAATGAAAGGATTATACGAGCGGAGATAGAGGCCTTAGTGCGGTGCAGGGCTTACGCGCTCAAAATAAAATAGCAGAGAAAGTCCAAAGCGAGATACTAAAAGGGAGTAAATAACTTGGGAGGTTCTCTTAAATTAAAGAAAGGTAGTTTTATTCTTTAAATAAACGAATTTATCACTACCCTTAATGTTAAAACCTCGCCACATTCCCTCAAAGCCTTCCTCGTAATCTCTGGTAATAACCTCCACCTCCACGGGATCTTCACCTAGTATCTCCCGCAATACCTCAACAGGCATGGGACTACACTGTCTATTGATTCATAGTACACCCCGCCTCACTTGCACGTATACTAGAAGAACATGCCATCCTTTTCCCGCCCGAACTTTCTTCCCTACACTCTCGGAGACTACCCCTATATCTAGCCCTTCTATTATAGCTTGACTTATACTTTGATATCCAAGTACTTAATTTGAAACCTACCTAAAAAATGCCGTGCATCTTCTTTTTTCAACTTCCCCTCCTGACTTCCTAACATTACATATTCAGCACCACAACCCTATTCCAAACTCCCAATCCATCCTCCCCTTTCATCTCACCTGCCCTTATTTAGCTCACATCGCCCATCCCCTACCCATCCCCCCATCCTTATCTCTTACTAAACTACGTTATTTATTTTTAAAATATCACCATCAAAATCATATCAAAACATCACCAAATGCGTTACATCACCTCTCCACTAAAACTCACACCACACTCCCCCGTTTTTCCGAGCAATGATTTCAGTACTCCCCCACCTTGAATAGATTTCGCTTCAATACTTGAATTCCCTCCTAAAACAGTAATTACAAAGCCATAGCATATATCCCTTCCATTCCGCCTTCCAATATCGCACGACTCTACTGTCCTTTTACTTAGAAATCACCATACGCTTTCACATTCATGATCTTATGAACAGGGAGTTCAGGAGGATGAGTAGTCGGTCATCAGTTGGTCCATGCTTGTATTGTTCTAATGTAGTCATGTACAATCCAGCTCTGAAATCCAAAAAACTCCCCACCTAAGCAGCCAAAGTAACCCAGCAAACGCCATTCTATGCAATCGATTGTCTCTTTCCCTTCGTGTCTCAACGCCGTTTTTCGCTAACCCAACCCAAACCATGCTATGCTATGCCGATACAAAAATAACTAAGAAATATGTACAATGCAGGTGAAAAAGACAGGAGGTCCCCTTCGATAACAAAGCTCACTTCGTATCACCACGTCTCGGCGATATACTGCCCCGCCTCCTTCTTCAACCCCCAAAACTCCGTCGCTTCATCCTTACTCAGATTCCCCTTCTTCATCGCGACTTCAACAAGTGCGCTCTCGACACCCTCACCCATGCCCTTGCTACTCCCACACACGAACACGCGTCCATCCAAAGAATTGATAATCCTCCACACGAGATCAGCCTGTGCGCGAACTTCATCCTGGACGTACTTCTTGCCGCCGCCTCCCCGGCCCCCGCGACTCTGCACCACTTTCTTCACTTCCGACTCGTGGACGCCCCATTCGCCGCTGTAGAGTTCATCAAGAAGAGAATCGCGGACGCCTTGCAGGACCCAGACTTTATTCGCGCAATTCGCGTTCTTGAGACGTCGTTGGACGAAGCCGCGGAATGGGGCGACGCCGACACCGGCACCGATGAGAAGCATAGGACCATCTGAGACGAATTCTCGCGCCAGAGGGTTCGCCATGAGACCTTTGAACATCGGGATTCTCAGGTCGACTTTTTGACCCGCAGCTTCGGCTGCGATGAATGCTTGGGCCTGGCGCTCGAAGAAGCCTGAGCCAACACCAGTACGGGGACCGCCACGCCAGTTGGGCGTCTCGTGGACGGTGACTGCGATTTCGATGAGACGGCTGCAGCCAGCAGCGGGTACGCAAGATTCGTGGGGATCGTTAGAAAGGGAGTAGAATCTTGGCATGAGGGTTTGAAGTTGGGAGAGGAGGTGGTCGAGCGGAGGTTTTGATGAGGGGAAGGCGTGGAGGAGTTGGTTGATCGTTACGTGTGGTCCTGTTCTGAAATCGCAGAATACACCTTGACCTTCGCCTGAGCAGAGGTAGAGGAGGATTTTCTTTTCGTCGGGGTTTGTGGCATACTCGGCCAGGAGACGGAGGAGAGGCTTGGTGGGTGGGTACGATTGGATGTCTGAGCACCAGGTCAAGAGGTCTCTTCTTGTGGTGATGAGCTCGCGGGCTTGTTCGTCGCCCCAGACTGTGGGCCATCTTCCGCTTTCTGTCTTTAATAAGACCTTTCGATCGCGTTGGAAGCGGGGCACGAGGAGGAGGTCGAGCAATTCATCAACGGTAGAGGCTTCGTTCGGTGCAGATACGCCAATTGCACCACCAACTTTGAAATCCACGCCGAGTTCTTCAGGATAATCTGTTACATCGAGGTCGAAGTGGTAGGTCCTCTTCTCCGCACCTGGCTTTGTGAGTTCTCGTGCAGAGAAGATGCGTGCCGAGTAGACATTGTACGGAGGATGTGGCTGGACGAAATTCGGAGGGTGAATCTTGGTGTCTACTTCGTGGTTTTCGGTCGCAGCACGAGGAGTAAAGTCGATAGAGTCAGTGTTCGACGCGACTGGGACAGCTGAGTCTGTAGTCGGCTCAGAAGGCGTGTCGTTCTTAATCGGGAGGAGAGAGATAGTCTTTGGGGGTAGCTCTGGGATGCCCGACAATGACGTCGGAATAAGCCCCACATTCAATTGCAGCGCTCGATATGCATCGTTGTCTGGCAGAGGGACACGCTCGAATGTGAGCTTGTCATTGTTTGTAATGGCCATGCAGCAGCCTCCACCGCAGCACTTTTCAATCAATTTTGTGCCTGGCTCACCAATGAGTCGCTGGACGTCAGCGGCATTTTGGGAGATCAGGACCGTGGAAGCGCGTCGAGGGCGCGGTGGTTGAGGCTCATCGGGTTCGTCTGAGGAGGAGGAGTAGGAGAGGGATGGAACTGCAGATTTCGGGGCATTGGGCTCTTCGGGGATGCAGTGCGAGGTGGTAGCTGTGCGGATGGCTGCGGGGCGCAACATGATGATTGTTGGGAGGAGGGATCGTCGAAGGATGGGAGTGTACGAGGCCAGAGCAGACAGCGGGGGCATCAATTGCTGTTATCGCATTGAATTGATTGTGTGTGCTGGATTGCTGATTGATCCTAGTGTGCTGTCGAAAGTACACGAAGTGACAGACGCTGGTGTAATCGTTGGTCAGAGATTATGTGGTGAGTGGAAATCCAGCCTGCCCAGAGCTACCGTAGGTGGGTGGCGGATCATATTCTTAACAACTTTTTTTGGCGACCACTCCAAGCGACACCGGCCAGTGCCGAGGAACTCCCACTATCGGGGGAACACAGATCTCCGGATACACACGACGGGAGGATGCGGCTGGCCAAACCCGATCGCGATTCTATTTGTTTTGCAGAATTACTCCTGCGCCCAGTGTTGTACATGTCACATCAGTGGCAGTTGGCAGTCATACACGCGAAAAGCTGGGGATGCCACTTCGCGCATACTCTTCCCTCCTCACCAGCCTTGCTTCCACCTCCAAGGCAGAATCATCATCCGGCTACGTCCCCTCCCCGGCAGCCGAAAATGCCTTGAGATCAGCCCCTCTCCACCACCACATCAACCAAACACCATCTGGCAGAATCATCGATCTCCGGCTCTCTTCATTCCGTCTATCCTGATTCCTGTTGTCTTGGCATGGGCTCTTCCAGCCAATGCTTCATTCCTTCCTTCCTTCATTCTTCTCCTCATGGATGTTCCATTCTTCCACACGTGCAGAAGTGATGATGTTCCATTCTTCCACACGTGCGGAAGTGATGATGTTCCATTCTTCAACACGTGCAGAAGTGACGACACCATCATCCAATTAATCTCACATGTGTTGCGCTACTTCTGCATGTATGTGGTGCAAGTGGGGTGGTGGCGATTCAAATCTTATCAGATCATCTGAATCTTCTGGAAGTGGGATTCGGTTTCCGACCTCGGAAACAGGGCGACACGGAGATTGGATGGAAATGTTGGGTAATCTTATCAGATCATCGGAGTGGAGCAGGGGTGGAGAATAGGCCCAGGAGGTTGAGAGAGCCACCAGAGCGGTGTGACGGAGGTACAAGTGCCTTAGGATTCTTAGACCGGTGAGTAAGTGCTTCTTTGGCAAAACGAGGCGGTAGTGTTGCACACCGAAGTCGTTTATGTACTCGGCTGGTGAAGCTTCACTCTCGGCAACTTGCAGCTTTGTATATCTTGCATAAAGACAACTACCGGTGCTAATTTCCACAAATCGACAGACTGTGCAATAGTCCTCAAAGTCAAGTTGCATCAAGACCACAAACAAGAAACATGTGAGTCACGTGACAATTACCCGTGATTTGAAAGAGTGACCTTCCTGTTTTCCGTAAAGAGATAAGAATTTTAGTCCTTATCACCGAGAGCACTTCTCGAAATAAGTCTCATCTTAAATTCATATTAATAAGTATAACGGAGAGGCTCGGGAACACACACTTAAAGCCATAAGTAATTTTTGCTTTCGCGAGGAAAAGTTGAACGAGCGCAGTTCACCTACATCCCTCCATCATTAGCTAATGATCCCTCGCTAGTAAAACAGCTCATACCCATGATTGAAGGCCCGTTGGATTATTTTTTACAGATGAGGCTATATACTGGCAAAAGAGCAGAAGGTAAGATAATGCTCTAAAGTCAGTGGAAAAATTAAAAATCGGCTACCAGTACTTCATCATTGCAGTCCTATCTCTACGACTAGGGTTAGATTTTGTACTTAAAGCTAATGAGAGTATTTAGTTCTACCTATTTAACAGCTTTTCGGGAGTCGGAATAGTCTAGTAGTGTAGTCAAGGGATAGATTTCTGGAAATGAAGAGATAGAAAGGTCACAGGGAGTATGAAGGGTGGGCGAGCTCCTTAAAGGAGAGGTTGACTGCGGTGATGAGGAAGTAAGATCTAAAATAGGGGAAAGGAAATCACTTCCTCCCCTAAAAAATATAGCCCGTATTATTGAATGATAGATTTGCGAAATACATAAGCGTTGTATATTTGCATAATGGATTGGAATTTGGCTTCATGTAAGGAATTTAAACTCTGGATTTTAAAGGAAATCGGAAAGTGCGATGTGATGTTTGCGAGGAGGATAGTGATGCTACGGTCTTGGGATATTGTGAGGGATAGTGAGATAGGATTGTGGGGGATGAGGGGCCGGATAAGGTCAGGCGTGGATAGGGGGGAAGATGACTTGGAAATTTGGGGTGATGTTGTGTACCTAACATCGGGAATCTAAAATCTGGACTTGAAAGTGAAAGTTGAAGATGCACGGTATTTTCGCTAGTACGAGTAGGTTTCAAGTTAAGTGATTAACCTTATGAAGAGGGAGTTTGGGTGTCAAGGGAGATGGTGGGTAGGAAGGGAAGGGGAGGCAAGGATGAATGGATGGATAAATAGCTAGATAGATAGATAGAGGGGGGTATTATGTTACTAGTATATAATCTTAGTAGGGATATTAAGGTAAGGGGTGGATTTTTTTTGCTTTAGCCTATAGGGCGATGATAGGCTGTAGTAGAAGTTAAAGATGTGGCGTTGGGGCTGAGGGAAACTAGGCAGGTGCGAGCACTGGGAGCCTTGGAAATCTCGGCAGCTATCGGCATAATAGGAGCTGGGGAAGGGTGCCGGGGGCATAGCACCCGGTATTTGGGATAAATAAACCTTTAAGCGGTCATTCTCAGCACCAGCCTCTGCGGGGGTAATTGACGGATTTTGTACTAGATATCCTGCTTTTTGTGGATAAGAACCTGCTACAAATACAACCACCTGACCTCTCAAGGGTCTATTTATCCCAAATACCAAGTAAGTTGAAGATGTGGCGTTGGGGTTGAATTCGGCTAAAACTCCTCGCCACTCGGCTAGCAAATCCTTCCCCTTTTCAGCTTCTAGGCAACAGTGCAGCACAACTTGATATATGTGCGGCCCTTGAGCAGCATCATTTTTATCTTCTCCATATACTATCATTCGAAATGTTTTGCTACTCGAGTGCACAATTCTACAACGACTGGCGATATACTATTGAAAAGGATTTCATCGACTCTGATGGAGAGCAAGTGAAGTACGCCCCGGATGGCTTCCGCACATGGGGTAGCGAGCGATACAAGCTCCCATTCCCCAAAGTCCCAAATGAATTTTCTGTGAACTGCGACTGCAGCCTCATCGCAATCGCAGCGGAAAACGACATTTACATCTACGACACTATCAAATTCGAACAAGTTCTCGTTTGTAAAGGCCATGTATTCAAAATTGATTCCCTTTGCTTCCAGCCCGGGAGTCCAAAAGTCCTTCTCTCTTCAAACCCAAATTATCAGCCGCGTTCCGCTTCAGAGGAGCCTACCATCATCCTTTGGAATCTCGATGAAATGCAGAAGCATCAGATGGTGGATTCAAGCGTCATTGCAAGCATCGCAAGTCAAGCCACTGACGACGTGATTGACAATCTGATGATGGCTTCACCGCGTATTGAGTTATCTGCAGAAGAGGGGATGAGTCTCACTTCGGCCATAGAACCTATCATCGAGCGCATTATCAAAAAGCATACTACTGCGAACCTGAGAAAGATCTGCGGCAGGTTGGCAGCCTCGTTTCAATCCCAGCCCTTCAGTCCTTCTGGCAAATACTTAATCTATATGCCCGGTCAACACCCCAGGTCTAATGGCTGCGACAAATGGGAAGTCAGAATATACTCGATGTCTACGCACGAAGACCTCTTTACCTTGGGCCCGCTCAATGGGCACACCGATGCAATAATGTGGACGGGCTATAGCCCAGACGAAACGATGATTGCTACTGTGGCTTGGGACAAAAGCATGCGCATTTGGGATGCGACAACCGGACAAGAAAAGTACAAGTTCGCAACTGATGGTCAGAACTGGACTGGTTGCTTTTCGCCTAACTCGAAAAGGTTTGCAGGAACATGTGGCGACGGGACGCTCTACGTTTATTCATTGGAAGATGGGTCTACATTGTTTAAGCAAAACTGGCGTTCCAGCTGGTTACGCGCTCTTGACTGGGCTCCGGATAGTAATGTCCTCGCCGTAGGCGGAGAAGGATATGAATGGAAGCCAGGGGGATTGATTCTTTATGACGTGGATAGCAAGGAGATCAGACAGGAACGAATCCTCAGCACTGAAGCTATGAGATTGGAGCCAGAAGAAAAAAAGCATGTGGGTGGTAAATGGCTCGAACCATATGCAGTCAAGTTTGTGGATGGAGGTAGGAAGGTTGTGGTCCTCACATCGGGCGACGGTGGGATTGAGACGTATGATCTGGAAAGTTGGGAGAAGTGGAGGTTTGCCAGGCCGGGTATCGATCCTCCATTTGACGACGAGCCGGAAGAGAAAGAGGAGGATGAAGAAAATGAAAGCACCCAGGAACTTGTTTCGAAGAAGCAGCCGAAAGAGAGAGCTGTTGGCACAGATTTTGATAATCCGTTGGCACATGGTGGATACAAAATGGCCGTTTGGGAGGACAAAAAGAAAGGGACAATATTCTATGCTAGCATGGACGGGGACGCGGTAAGAATCTGGGATATACCGATGACGAAGGACAATGGGGCTTGAGCCTATTGCATTATCAATCTCTCGTATTTCTCTTTTTTCTGGGTAATGAGTAAATGATTTGATACTCAACATTGCACAATTTCACCAGTCGATGCATGAGAAATACTATTCAATATGACGGATCTATGTGGCGTAATCAACCTTGATCGTGTAAGCTGGATCTGCATGCATTTCCCAATATCCGTCCCAAATCTTCTTCGTGATAGGACCAATCTTGCCATCTTTTACAAGTTGACCGTCAAGGCTCGTGATAGGCATTATACCACCCGCCGTTGTGCACATGAAGATCTCATCTGCCTTATAAGCCATCTCCACAGGCACAACCTCGACACGAACTTCAACCCCATTCTTGGTTGCTACATCAACAACACTGCGTCTCGTAAGGCCCTTCAAAACCCCACGATCAGGAGTATAAATAACGCCATCCTTGACCAAACAAATATTGAACCCCGACCCCTCAGTCAAATTCGCATCTCCATCGGTTCAGAAAGGATAAGTAGCACCTCGGTCCTGTGCCTCAAACATGGCTCTCGTCAAGTCTCCCCACTGCAGATTCTTGACCGTCGGATCAAAACTGCCAGGTGGAATACTGCGCACGGTTCTGGCAATAATCGCACTCCCGGTCCCAGCAAGCTGCATTTCAGGCTCCTAGACCCAAATATATGGCATGATGAACATGTACAGATTCGGCTTTATATCTTCTGGCTTGGACCCACGCACGCCCTTGAAACCGCGCGTCACAATCAGCTCGACGAAGGCGTCTTTGATGCCGCTCTTGGAAACCATGTCGAGGAGAATTTTCTTAATTCCTTCTTTTGGGAGAGGAAGATGGAGGCGAATCTCGGTGCAGCTGAGAGAGAGACGCTCGAGGTGGTCGTCTAGACGAAAGAAGAGCCCGTCCCAGACCGAGGGCACATCGTAGGTTGAGTCGCTGTGTAGGAAACCTTGATCTATGAGTGGGATTTTTGCTTCGTGCAGGGGAACGAGTTCTCCTGCCACCCAAGCAACACCGTCTGCAAAAGGGTGTTTGCTTTTTGCTAGGATAGCTTTTCGGGCGTTGTAGTCCGCGAAGACTCTCTCCATGGTGGCCATGTTTCGCGCTTTAGTTGTGCGTTTTGAGCGATGAGCTGTGGTCAATCTCAGGGAGAAAGCCTCTTTGTTTGGGATTGTACGCTTCGAAAGAAAATACGGAATGAGAAATATAGTTGATATAGTTATATAATATATAATGTTCAAATTTTGCAAGCCCGCAAGTATTCAAATAGGTTGCGATCTGTACCCCACTTTCAAATTCCCTTCCTTCCCAAAGAGGCAGTTCGTGAACTTTAACCTTAACCCGAAGCAAAAAGTGAGAGTGTTAAAGCGGAATCAATTAATCCGTAAGCCAGTCGTGCCAGGTGTGGGCAATCATGGAGTACGCAATATTTCTAGAACTGCAAAAAACACCCCCAATATTTCTTATAATCCAGAGGTGTACGAGTTCGCAGGTCGCATTAAAATGTAGGAAACTGACAGGTCGCAATCCTGCTCCTCTAATAAGCTACATTAGTACAATAGAAAGCTTCGATTCATTGATTAGGAGTAATAAACATTCATTGAACGTCATAACAAAGTCCCATACGCCCAGAACAGCTCAGAAGGTCCTAAACTGCCTGCTTCTCATATGAGCCCTCCCACTTCGAAACCAGCAAGTGACGCACCACTACTGATTTTGGGATTTGGCCGCTCACTATAACTAACCTCCGCCTCTGGGCATCCCAGGGGATAACTGCAGAAAGTTGGGATAGAGGCGTCGGTTCCAGGAGAGCCAAGAGATTACCGATAGTCCAAAAAGGCGTTTATGAGTGTTGGTACAACTGCATTGCAGCTGTGTTGGTCACGTGATCTATATTATGTGACCTCGCTTGGCTGCACGAAATTTATGTAGCTAGACCCGATTAGGCTTAGTTAGATCCGGGGAGAGGTTATCAACACCAAGGTGTTGAGAACCCCTCTTCTATCAATCAACCCACCACTTTACGCAATTAGCATTCCACGACTTACGTGACGGGTGCTACGCGTTACCGGTGGACCGACAATGAGCAATGAATGCACACTACGGATAAGCCCAAGTACCCTATACGCATTTAAATATGCTGGTAATTGCTCACAAAACTCAGCTTGGGGTAATATTATAGTATGAAACGAGAAACGTGATCCAAACTAACTGAAGATGGCCTCAGTGACTGCTCTGTCCGTCGATTTCCACCGGTTCGCAAGCTCCGAAGCTTAGTTAAGATCTTAGCTATAGATATAATACCTTTGGTAGCTGATATTAATCAGCTTAATCGCTATTCTAGTCTATTCTAGTCTAGTCTATCTCTAAGTAGGAAGACTCAGCCTTCTGAGCATACATTTCCATCTCTTTAGCTGAAGCTGGCCGCGAATGGTGTCAATAGCGACAATTCGACTTTGCGAAGAAGTTTGAAACAGAGAGGTGTGTCAAGTTATCATGCCTCTCACGTGCTTAAATTATTGAAGACAAGCTGATGAACCTTCAGGCTTGCGACTACATCCAATAGCAAGAGATAATTTCTGTTACGTGCTATCATCCCCTTGCTAGTTACCGATCATCATTATGCTTCTCCCTTTCGCCCTCTATTCTCGTGCTATCAGGCAGATGTATCCAGTTGTTGTAGTTAATCTTCTTAATGCAATTTAACCAATATTAGAAACAATGAACATACTGATGAAGGAAGTCATTTAGTCTGAACGTGTCTGAGGATAATCCCGAGACTTTGACGCAGCGCTACTCCAAATTTCCAAATTTCATCTCTTCCGTGTCTAGATCAACCTTCCCATCAATAAACCTATTATTTAACAAGCTACTGCTGATAATATCCATTCTTGAAGGGGCACGCAGTGTCATATCAATCTTCCCATCCTCCGCGACCCTCACCAGAAGTGTCCCGCAGATGAGATCCGTCATGGTCAGATATGCCATTGGCCTCAGAGTCGACCCTCCTTCCTGAGATTTTGGCAGAACCAATGTTCCGTTCAAGGATTCTCGAACAACATCGTGCGGTTGCACTGTCTCTTCCTCGCATGCTGGACAGATTGCCCATAAGCACATGAGTTTCTTCGTTTCTGGTTTGAGGCTGGCCTGGAAAGCGACAGTTGCAACGATGAATTGTTTGTTCGTGAGATCCTCCCTGGCTGTGTTTTCTAGGAAGTTAACGGTATGGTATCGCACATCGGTAAAAACATTGGCCATCATCGTATCTGCATAAATGTCGGGACCGCTTAGATTCTTGTCGAACTGATGTACGACAGCCACGATGTCTTGAAGCCCTGTAATGCTCTCAACTCTGGCCGATGGCAACTTTTTGAAAGTAATAGCGGCCTGGTCACCAAGGACTGCCAACGACGCTGGCTGTGTTACTGCCGATCGAAAATGAATTAGTGTGTCGGCACGTCCAGTCAGGACGGGAAGGCCATGAAAATAGGCCGAATTTGTGGCATTACACTGCTTATGGAGTGATGTGTAGGCTAGGAACATAGTATCTACTGCCATATCCGTCGTATTGACGTTGAAGCACTAGAACTTCTAGTTGAGCTTCCGCACAACTTTAAGTGTTTTTTGAAGCGCAACTTCAATTGAATCGTCGAACTTATCTGTTGCGCTGCGACAGCGCCCATGTTCCTAGTATCAAATATACCGCAAAAATGCAGCAAATTAGAGGCACGAAATTCCAAAGTTGACAATATGTATGATTTGCTGCTCATGTTCGCTTAAATTTGCACAGGTACTGCAAGTTGCACATCGACGTCCAACTAGCAACGAGATCTGCGTCAAAACGAGCTTCTCTCTTGCTCACACCCAGTGCATACCAAGCTCCGAAGAGCCTTTCTACGAACTTCTAATTTGGCTCAATGTTCAGTTCTGGCTTGAGGTGGATCATTTGTTCCAGTGGCTCTCAATCAAACCCGGCGGCAGAATGGGCTTGTCGCAAACCGAGCGCTATCCCAAAATCGAACGTTGCCAATAGTATGCCGAGTCGAGCCTTCTCATCCTCCATCACGTCTGAAGGACAGAATGACTGCTCATCTGGAAACAAGCGTTTGATAGTATTGAATCTCGTAGTAACAAATCCCCGCGAGTAGCCGAAGTCAATCATGCTGTACTCATACTGGTGCAACTTGTACCCCGCTATAAGAGTTGTTGCGTGGCAGAATAATGTACTTGACGCCAAGCATATTTCCAGTGAAGAAGTTTTTATCGAGAGAGATTGTGATTTTCGGAGCCAACGTCCATGCACGTCATCAGTACGTCCATGTCTGGAGATTTTGTTCGAATTCGTCCATGGGAGCATTGAAGATTAGTGACTCGTGGGGGGAGACAAGAGTGAGGCGAACGGGTTTAGCCAAAACCAAATAACGACGCCATTTTCTCAATTCTCATATAGTGGGTGGACATAAGTCTGCGCGATTAGGCTGTTTTACACCAAAATGCCCCTGTAACACTTCGAGATTTAGAGAGTTTCCCGGGCCAAGATTTACTTTAGATTTGAGGACTTCCTTCGTATTTACAAGGCCATCACTTTTGCTTATTTAGAAGTTTAAGTTTTATCCCCTTTTAAGGTATAAAGTAGAATAATAACGAGCACATTTATAGATTTGTGAATTTATTATGTAAATAAGCGAGAAAATCGAGAAAATCAAAAAGTGAAATCTAGAAAGTTATATATAAATTATAATTAACGTTCTAGAAGACTAAGATCTAAGTATGTAATATAAGAGGTAGTTATCTATCGTTTGCCTAAAGGAATAATTATTATCTATATCAAAACGCTAGAATTCCTTCATTTAGAAATTGCGATTTTGGGCTATTTTTGGTGTGATTTTCGCGATTTTTCGCGAATCGCGCAGACTTATGGCCACTCACTGGATCTGCTAATAGCACCCGCTCGGCTCCTCGGCGCAGTGGCGCCGGAGCGTCTTGTCGTCTGCCGTTCTTTGTGCTGTATGTTTGGCTTTTTTCTTCATTCGCCGCCGACGTGATCAAACTCTCATTCACTTTTTCTTCTTCTAGTTAAATGTCTTCCGTTTCCGCCACATCCGAATACATTCAATGGAGCACAGCTCTGTCAGCTGACCAGGAGGATGCCACGAAGAAATATCGCAACCCTGTGGCATGGCCGAAGACTTCGAAATATTCCGTCTACGATATAAGTGTCTTTGACAACACTCATGGCAGCGTACTCAATCTCGGCATATGTAGCAGGTGTACCCGCCATGGTGAAGGAATTCAACAGTACGGAGACCGTTGTCCTAATCGGAATGGCAACTTTCTAAATGTGCTTCGCTGCTGGTCCCATGGTCCTGACCCCTCTAAGTGAGATCAATGGTCGGAAGCCAGTCTTCTTGGGAACATATGCATTGTTCAAGGGTGAGTCCTTCGACAATGCTGGTAGGGAGTTGAGATTGATGCTTGAAATAAGTCTGCACTTTGATCATCGCACTCGTCAATAATCTCCCTGGATTGCTGGCGGTACGATTCTTTCAAGGAGTTGGAGCGAGCACTTTCAGCACGATGGTAAGACTATCACCCTGTTTACATTCGCTCTTATTAGCACGCAAAAGTTTGGTGGCGTTGTGACCGATCTCTTTGACCCAATGTCTCGTGGGATTCCAATGTCTTTCTTCGCGACTGCCGCCTTCTCTGGTGGTCTCGGACAACTTGTGTCGGGCTATATCGTGGCTTCTTCAAGCTGGCGTTGGATCTACTGGCATCAATTTATCATCAATGGAATACTGATGCTTGCAATTGCAATCTTTTTCAAGGAAACGAGAGGTCCAGTATTGCTGAGTCGGAAAGCGAAAGCCTTGAACACCATCACGGAAGTGTCCAAGGGTATACCGTCCGCCACATCCAAGTCTTTCGCGACTTCCAAATCCAAATCTTTGGAATCTTCCACATCAATGTCTTTGACAGATTTCATTTCGTTTCCAAACACGCAAACACACTGGAGAGTCGAATCAGACGAGCAGCGGGCCAAGATAAGTCGAATGATAAAATTGAGTCTAACACGACCTTTCTGTGAGCTTATTTCCTTCCGAAAGTTACATATACTCATTCAACCAGATCTATTATTCACGGAGCGTGTTGTATTTTGGTTCAGTATATGGATATCCTTCAGCTGGGCTTTGATATTCCTATTCTTTGTATCAGTCCCACTCATCTTCCGTACTTCCTACGGCTTTAGTCCCTAACAGACCGGCCTTGTCTTTATATCAATGTGTGTTGGTGCAATCTTGGGCAACATCTTCTATCCATTTGAAGAAAATCTATATCGACGATATGGTCATCAACCGCCTAACCTGGCTATTCTAAAAAGAGCATGCTCGGGATGGCATATGCAAGAGACTGCTAGCAACACTGCCGATAATCCCGAGGCTAGAATTTATTCCGCCTGTATCTTGAGCATATTCATGGCTCTTGGCATGTTCATGTGAGTACCCACGCCGAAATGCAAGCACCACAACGGAGCCTAGCATAATAGGTATGGCGCAACAAGTTTTCCATCAGTTCCTTGGATCTTTCCCGCAATTGCCATTTCAGTCGTGACCTTTGGCGCATACGCAATCTACCTTTCCGTTTTTACATACTTAGCAGATATGTGAGTAAATATAAAATATCCACCCATTGCCAATCACAGATTCGACGCTGAGAGTGTACTCATTAGCTACACGACTTATGCAAGCTCAACAATGGCCGCACAAAGCTTTTGCCGCAATATACTCGCTGGATGCCTTCCTCTGGTCGTGAATATTAGTAAGGCTACCATTATTCTCCCCTCACTGATGGATTTACCGATCTCTTCCATGTTGTCAACAAACTGGGAAGAGCCTACCAAAACATGTTTCTGACCACTTTTAGTGTTTCGACGCTTGACATTTGTGGGGGCTGCGAGTCTCTTGGGTGGCATCGCATTGTTATTGAGGTACATGGATCCAGTCTTTGACTTGCTATGATGTATAATCATATCTGTGTGGCTAGCTTAGCAACTCATTTATAATAGCGCTGTACCCTAGATTCTAGTTTTGTACAGACCTCACATCCGAGCACATAGCTTTGTTGCCAAGGTATGTGTTCCTTGTGTCTAATTTGTTATATTCTTGGTAAGTTTCATTTTCAGTCAATGGCGACAATTTCATAAGGTGCTGGATAGTCTTCTAGATATTGCCACAAGTGGGAAAAGAGGGTTCTTCTTGTGGGCACACTTGAAGGAAGGAAATCAACGGATCAAAATTTACCAAAATTGTACCGAGTTCAACTGCTAGGTTCGAGGACGTGCCACATTAACGAATCAAAAATTTAATAGGGAAGCCGTTGGCTAAATGAACACAATATGAGAGATGACCACAATATCCCTGCGTCAATCCGGGAAGCTATCCCAAAGCGTCAAGTAACCTTAAAAAGGATAAGTAAACGTCATAAAAACCCCCCACACGCCCAGAACAGCTCAGAATGTGCTAAACTCCATGCTCCTCAAATAAGTCTTCCCGCTCCATAACCAGCAGGCGAGGCCCCACTACTGATTTTGGGATTTAGCCGCTCACTATAATTACCATCAATCTCTGGGCATTACAGGTGTTTAGTGTCATCTTTCATTGTGTTCAGACTCAAGATGCTCAGTTCTTCTCAACACTGCTTCCCGTTCCTCGGATGAGATAGCTCTCAAAAGCCTAAATGCGGAGTCTGCAGAGATCTCAGTTCCGTCATGACACGCAACAGCACGAAATCCCGGCGTGCTCTGCCGCACAGGGATTGTCTTGACTTTGTCGAAGGAGATTTCGTTCAAACAAAGCCAATCCACGTCAAATCTCCTGGATAGCTTTTAGTCCCATCATCAACATCATTAGCTTGAGCTTTGCTCAGAGCATACGCACCCACGCCATGTATTTTCCTGCCAATGTTCGTCTGTGTTGTTCCAATCCATCGGGCTTGCCATTCGAGCGACTCCGCAAAACTTCCGGCTATTTCGCAAAAATGTCAGTAATTTCAATTTTACTTCAGTCTCTACATCTATCATAGAGAAGTCGTCATATCCAGCTTTTTTTTAACCCAATCAGCAAAGGAGATGATAAATTACCTCTCAATAACGGAGAAGAACAGAACAACGTGTCCGTTTGCTCTAGTGAATCCATTCTCGAGGATTCTGTTTACTCGAGCACTTGACGTCCAAGTTCCGTGAGCAATACTTGTTTCTATATCAAGAGGATTATCTGATCTAAGAACAAAATATTTGGTCTGCAGAAAATGTTAGTTGCTACCTGGTGTTTGCTTTACTATGGGAAGCCAGGTCAAACCGTTTCTAGTGAAATGTCTCGAAATTCATCTATAAGTACACTTGCATCTAGTGCTGGGCCTCTATCCGTTCAGCTGCGGACAGTTTTGCATGTGGGGCGGGCCGGAACAACTGTTTTTCCGAAGGAACACCAAAACTCTTGATATTATTTAGGGCCCGTTTGGCACCCTCCGGATACCAGTATTTATACCAGTATCCGAATACTAGTTTTCGGATATTTCGAAAAACGCGTTTGCCCTGTTTTCGAATACTGACAACGAATACTGGTATTCAGATACTGAGTATTCGTCCCTATACAAATTCCAGTATTCTAGAACTCACCTATAGTAGGTGAGTTCTTAGTTACACTTTTTTCAAATACTCGCTTAGACACCACCATAAGCACTAAAAACGCATACTTTTAAGAGATTATATACACTATAGTATAATTATATTTTAATTATACCATCCACAACTTCAGATAACGTGTTCTGGGCCGAGTTCGACACTGAATTCGAGCTGACTGTCACCCAAATCGCTCTGAATAACGCCGAATACTGGAAGACTACACATTACAATAAAATTCCAATGAGAACCTCTCCTTGGAGAGGCTCCCATAAAACTCAAAATCTCCTACTTTACAATAATTCACGTTAATATCAAGAGCAATTATATATATCATTTGAAATATTCAGCGAACTGATCGAGTTTTATATTAATCAGACAGAATTGCATTTATCTAAACACATTTCTATTAAAGAGAAGATATATATCTTCTTATATATTATGGGCCAGCCGATATCGAATCGCTATATTCAAGAAGAGTTCTCAAAATCAGGGCAAATAGTATCTCGGTATATATTTATTATATACTCTGATATTTAAGGATTATTATTAATTATTAATCTAGAATCTTTCACGAAGTCCTTACTATATTAAATATACTCTTTGAGTATATTATAAAGTAGCCCGATATATATACAAAAGTCCATTCTCGAATTACAGAAGACCCTCGATTTACTCCTTATTTCAATAACTGTATCGGTGCTCTGGATGGGACCTATATTCACGCCTTTCCCGGTACTGAAGAACAAGCTCCTTTTAGGAATCGCAAAGGATTTCTCTCTTATAATATTCTTGCTGTCTGTATCTTCGATTTACAGTTCTGTTTTGTATATCCCGGGTGGGAGGGCTCTGTGAATGATCAGAGGGTTCTAGCTGATATAATTTTAAGAGGAGGTTTCAAAGTGTCTAATGGCAGATATTATCTAGGTGACGCAGGGTACATCAATACTGGGAATATTCTCACTCCTTTCAGAAGAACAAGATATCATTTACGTGAGATTATTATAGCTAGAGATACCCCTGAAATATATCAGGAGCTTTTTAACTTACGGTACTCGATATTGAGGAACGAGATTGAGAGGATCTTTGGAGTATTGAAGTGTTGTTTTCTCTTCTTTCAAATACCAATGGAATATGACTTATTAATCCAATCGCGGATTATCTTTACTATTTGTAGTCTATATAACTTTATTCGAAAATATAGTATTATAGATAATGATATTTTTAAAGCGGAGGAGTTTGAGATAAACGAACCGGAGGAGTAAAATGAGGATATAGTACCCTTGATTACATGCCAGGGAATGGATACTTTTCGTATTCAGATTACAAAGGATATATTTGAGCAGTAGCAGGTCTATACTGGCGCTCGAAGCAGGACAGATTTAATAGTAGAAGCGGGGTAAAGGCGGGGTCATTTTCTTGGGAATAAGGCTAGGATAATGAAGTACTATTCTTTAATATAAAAATGCATATAGTATATCAGTTTGTAGTCTGGATTAAAGGCTTGAATTTGAGCTACTTTGTGTGTTAATCGGATATAGTTTCGATTTTTAATTTAATATTATATTAATTACTCTAAATGCTATTCCGACTGGAGAAAATCTAGTCAGAGTACTTAAAAAGGTCGAATTTAATATTTTATTATAATATTAATCTCCTGCTTCTGGTGTATCTTTTGGTGTAATATAGACTCTAGTTTTAGTAGTAGTTATTAAGGAATGTGGGTTTAAAAAGAGGGTCTCGAAAATCGCACTCTAAGCGAGCTCAAAAATGAAGCTTTTAGTATGGTGTTATTGTTTTACGAGAATGGCTTAGCGCGAAATCGACGTCCTAACCAATTAGAGGCCTTCGCTTAAGCCTTAGCGCCAGCTACACGTGACGCTTCACGATGTCAAGTGGCTCGCTAATGCGCTCAACCTCTAATTTTTAGGGCCTCGCAATCCATTATATAAAAACGAATTTAATTAATAAACAATTAATGTACTAAAGTTTCTGACACTTGGCGCGATTTAAAGAGTAAGCAAAGTGTATTTAAATGCATTAAAAATCATGAATATTAGATTAGTAAGTATAGAGAAATCTAATTTTGAAATTTTAATGATATTATACAGGAAATGGTAAACGAGTATAGCGAATATCTTTTAATTTTATCTAATTAATTAATAATATCACATTTTAATAAATAAACGAGAATACCAAAATAACTTCTATCTAGTACTTGGAGTCTAAAAAAAAGTGAAAAGGAAAAAAATAGCCCGATAGCTCTTAAATTAGTCTTATTCGTCAGTCTCTTCTTTAGCTCCACTAATAATGGATTCAAGTGCCTCATTCCCGCTCCTATTACTCTCTTCAGGCTCCGTATCTGATATTCTAATATATTCCTTATCTTCATCTAATATACCATTCCTTCGTGATGCCGCTTCTAATTGGACTGTATATTTTTCAAGGTAATTGAGTATATCTCTTAGCGTGTACTTGATAAACTTAGTCCTTGCCGGTCCTTTCTGTACATCCACAATAAAGTGAGTAATAGAATGGGTCGTCTCCCCTAGCATACTCGGAACGTGGTTGAGATATGACAGAATTGCTATTTGTTCCTTCCATTCAAGTCTATTCACGTACTTTTAACAAGTACTATAAATAATATCAAGAGCTCGCTGGTAAATCGGCCTGTTCAACAAGAACTCTTCTTTCCTCCATGAAAGTATATCACCCATAATATCTGCGATTTGACCAGTTGCTCCCGAAAGGCTCGCTCCGGCCGAAAGCTTCGTTCTCTTCCCCGTAGTTCTTGTATCAAACACTTTCGCGCGTGGACGTTTGAGCGCGTTGACTTATTAGAGCTGACTTGGTATTGTAGAAGTCGGTTTTGGTATAGCAGATGGCACAGATGGCGTACTCTATTGATTGGTTGGCTCGTCAGGCCCGAAGATATTCGTAAATGGATTAGTTGAAGATTTATAATTCGGATCTCCTGGAAAAACAGTCTTGTCGGGAAAGAGTTCCTTTATAATATTGCCAAATTGGTCAGTATAACTACCGAAATTATCATTCTCTATAAAGGGATCAAGTGGTCTTTATTTTGGATTCGAATTTATAGCATTCGCCACCGCAATTCGAACTGATTCAGAAATATAGGTATACTTACCAGTTACAAGACGAGGCCCTAAGAGCTCTTTGATATCCGGTACCCAGTAGCAGGTATACATTCTGAACCATTAGTAATCGGTCTTATTCTTCAGATCGCTCAAAAGGTCGTCCCAATACTCCTCCTCTACCCATATCGAATTCAATTCCGCTTTCTATCCAAAACCAGTCATGCCCTTTAGCATAGCCCATAACTTATATTTCTTCTTAAACTAGGAACAAAATTAATAATATATTAATAGCAGAAGAGTATATACTTATCCATTCGATATATCCCTTAATCTGGACTCCCGAAACCCTATTATAAGCTGGACTAATATTAAGGGAGATATAGAAGGACTGTATTTTAATAGTAATCACTATATAGTCTTGTACCTTGAATATATTATCCGCAAGCCTCCCTCCTTCAATATAACATCGCATAATCTCAATAAGAACAATCTCCAGTTCATCGGTCCAAAGCATCTGAAAAGACATTATCCCGGTCTCTTTTACTTTCGGGATTACTTTCATAATTCGTTTTGGACACGCCATTTTAATAACAAGTTATTTAATAAAGAAGAAGATATAAGTATCAATTCACGAAGAAGATATAGAGATAAAGTAATTAAATTAATAAGACTGAAGGATTGAGACATAACGAGCTAGCGGAGATTATTTTGAAACCTCCGAAATTAGAATATTACTTAATATTCGATTTTTGCCAAACGGACCTAAATTTAACGAATACTAGTATTCGTGAGTATTTGAATACTGGTATTTGAATACTAGTATCGAAATACTGGTATCCGTAATCAGTAAATATTCCAAACGGGCCCTTACATGTAAATAAAGCAGTTAGTACCCACTTCAACACTAAATTACACCACAACCACAATGCCAGAGCTTACTGTTTTTGATTCTACTAATAAAGGGACCCTGAGACCCGATAAGGAGCCCTTGGAATCGACAGGGGACAAATTTGTCCCTATAAAATTGCCCAATTTCGGCTGGGAGATCCACCTCCCAGAGAACACCTCTCCCGACGACCCTATTACCTTATTTACTATATACTATACACCTGAAATCATGGATATGATTATTGAAAACACGAAAAATTATACCCGAAGACCAAGGAACGAACTGTTATCCCGTGCTCGTGCAAATGAGTGGTATCCAACTTACCGCGGGGAGATTTATCTCTACTTTGCGATATATATATATATAACATTATATATATTGAATGAGATATCCGACTATTGGGATACGAGCAAATATACGCCTACACACGAATTTACGAAACTTATACCCAGGGATCGATTTCAAGAGCTCCATATACGGGTCCGACCGGCAGAGATGGATACAAATGGGGCATACGCTAAGGTAAGTAAAGCACCACTTATTTTCGTTATTATTTTTCGTTAAATTCTAACGAATTCCTGCCTGCCTAGGTCGAGCCTTTATCCACGCATATCCAAGACATTAATTTAAGGGTATAGAAGCCAGGCAGGGACTTGGCAATCGACGAGATAATTGTACGATATGAAGGCCGAGCAAAAGAGACGACTACTGTTCCGAACAAGCCTACACCCACAGGTTTTAAGGTCTGGGGAGCAGCGCAACGAGGGTTTTTACTCGTATGGAACTGGCATATTCCCGGGGAGAAGAATGGGCCTGTAGGAGTCAAGACTCCCCAAGAGCTTGGTGGAACGAAAAAGGCTGGGAACGGAGGGAATAAGACACAAGCAGTAGTCTTGCACTTGATTAAAAGGCTCCCTAAGCCTCCACGGGGGTCTGGCTACCACGTCTTCCTTGATAATCTCTTTGTTTCTACTCGTTTTGTTGAATATGCTCGTTCTCAAGGAGTAGGAGTAACTGGCACGTGCCGGGATAAGTCTGGAATTATGAAGGAGCTAGTTGGGCTTAAAAAAGAGGACAAAAAGGACGTTATACCGTGGGGAGAGACACATTCCTTACCTACCACTTCGGGTAACGTCTGTCATGTGGGATGGGAGGATCAAGCGTTCGTTTTAATGATGAGCTCTGTTTTGTCAGGTGACGAGCGGGTCGTACGGTTAAGGAAGAGGCCCAAGGAGACCTCTTCTAAGGCAAAAACGTCACGGGTACCGTTCGGGGATGAGGCTATTAAAGAGCTCAGTATTCCTACAATTGCGGACGCATACAATTATCACATGGGAGCAGTTGACGAATTCGATCACCTGACTGCTCAGAACCCTGGATTACGGCCTGTTAGGCGCGGAGGTTCCCAAGCTCTTGAGCACTGGCTCTTACGAACAGTACTAGTTAACTGTTATTTACTGGCACTTTGTAGCGACGCTCCTGAACCACGGCAAGTAAGCTTTAGAAGTCAGCAGGACTTCCGAAAACAGCTTATCGGGTCTTTATTATCCATGGCACGGGATACGAGTATATGCCCAAAGCGGAGGATATCAAGGATTAGTGAAGGAGCTGATCAGGTGCCGTTACAATCACATGAACAGGTCAAAATGGGCAAAAGGGGGTACTGCGTAGCCTGTAAAGGCTTACGACTCGGGGATCGTCCGCAAAAGAGGGTCCCACTAGGCGTATTTGCGTCTAATTCGGGCCGCAAAAGCAGTAATCACATGTCGAGTTCTGGGTGCAAGCAGTGCGACGTTTTTATCTATAAGGATAATAGCTGTTTTGAGGTTTTTCATAAGGAGAAGTAGAAATAAAGGTGTTTTGGATGAGAATCCGATACTGTGATTGGCTGAAATTAAGCGAGAACCTCCGAGCGCACGGACCATGCAAAACTGTCCGCAGCTGAACGGATAGGTGCTCTGAAGCGTGCTTGGGGCTTCAGTAGGCATTGAATTATCGTTGAGATTAATGTTCGACCATGCTAGAGAGGGGACAGAGGAGGGCGTTGCGGCGTTCTGCAGGCCCCAAGAGGTGTCCTGTGGATTATTCTCAACAAACAACCTATTCAATTGTCAGAAGGCATCGCTTGTTCATGTCAGAGTCTGTAAACTAACGATTCTTCTTCGTTTTGAGTCGGCGTGCCTGTACCTAACCACGGGTGTTGCCTCGCATCAACTGCTGTTGGTCGTGTGTTTGGGATTGGCCTCAATAGTTCCCTTAAGAAATCTCGGCAGGGATTGGAAAGATGTACGCTAGCAACGTCTTCAAGATTCAGTGCTTTGTTACCGTAGAAATATCGTGCAACATCGCCAACATTGAGAAATGGTAGTCGCTTCAGTAATAGCTGAACGGTAATGATTCCAATGGCCCAGATGTCGACGGCGACAGAATACGCAACGGAAGTATCACTATCCGACAAAAGGCCTAGAACCTCCGGAGCCATATAGACCGAGGTTCCAGCATGTGTTCGAAAATCTGTCTCACCATCCTGTGCTCGTTTGCTAATACCAAAGTCTGCGATCTTGACAATCCATTCGGGGGAGTTGGCTTGCACCAATATGTTCTACTCCTCTTTCAGAATGGACCACTATATGAATGAATGAGAAAATCACTCACGCCCGGTTTTATATCTCGATGAGCAAAACCGTTCTCGTGCATACACTCCACGCCTTCTAGCAATTGTTGGACAATTTGCATGGTCGCCTCCTCTGAGAATGGAGGCGAGTCACGCATAAACTTTTCTAAATCACCAAGGGGAAAATACTCCATTGTGATGAAGACAGATTCATTGTTCTCATACCAGCCATAAGTGCGTACAAAGTACGGGGCGTACTGTCCGAAGGTTATCATCTGACCTATAGCTTCCACGTAAAACAACTCACCTGAGGTCGTGAAAACTTGACTATCGCTTCAAGTTCCTTTATATAGTCCCAACTATTTCCACCAATTGTTGTCTTAGAGATCTCCTTCACCGCTCGAACACGGGAGGGCAAGTGCAGGTCAGGGGTCGAGATTGACCGTCTTCTCTCACGCCGGACTACGCCATAGCTGCCCTTACCTAACACTGCCTCGGTTTCCCATACTTCCTTCACTTGTATTCGTCGTTTTCGAGACGAAGTACCTTGGATGTATCGGGTGTGTCGAGTGCGCCCGACTAAGAACTCGGTCTTCAATTTCGAGTCGAGTAAGGAATCGGATGGGTAACATGGGTTACGTGCCATAGCGGCCAGCAACCACCTTGTCGGCGATGCTGACGTCGAATTTGGAGTCGCTTTGAGTTGATCGAAACGGATAGAAGGGTTTATATGGAAAGGAAATGTTGACAGTTCTTAACAAAAACGCCTAGCGCTTCGCCTTAGGATGTGGCGTAGGCCTTCACGCGCAATTGGTGACTTTGGACGGGGCGTAGAAGCAGCCGGAAGATGCGCGGAAGGCACAGCCCCCCAGGATCTGAAACATGTGGGAGTTATGACGCGTGCTCATACTTTGGATCCAATGTTACCTTGTACTCCCACCCCCTCCTGTCTACAGTTCTCGCAGCCTTGCAAGACCATCAGTAGACTCGCACTCACTTCTCATTCCTAGAGCCTATGGAGTTATGGTTGGAGATATGGTTCCCGTGTTTAACGGGACCATCGATAACTGCATCAAGTAAGATAAAGCAGATCTCAGTGTCCATCACCACAAAGCTGACATGGTCTGCAGATTGGCAACCAAAGCCTTAACAACTTATCGGTCATTTCGCGGCGCTGATGCGGCTATCGACGAGAAACTCGTTTTGGTAGAACATCATTGGAGAAAAGTACAGATCAAATTACTCGTTCTGCGGAAGATCTCAGATCAACTGGGGCGTGATTTAGCGCAAAGCCAATTCAATCTGCTGCATAAGCTCCAGGGGAAACTGTTGCAGGCAACCTCTCTGATTGAGTCGCTTAAACCAAAAGGTCGACTTTCCAAAAGGTCAGCTCTAGATTTCCTGAAGAAATTACAATACTCGCTGGTTCTCAAGAACTGTCTTGACGAACTGGTGGTTGAGCTGGACAAATGGCAGGACCAATTCGACCCAACTTGGTACCTTACTACTCGTATGCGCGACATTGCCATTGATTCAGCCTTGGCGGAATCAAGAACAGAGCAAGCAACAGCCTCGGGACCCAATGTGACAACCTTGGACAAGATGATTGCACTTCGACATGCAATCAAACAAGATAATAAAACCCTCAAAGGCGAATCTGGAACCCAATTCAGCATCAACCTGCCTGCATCGGGACTCCATGGCGCAACAGAGACTTCCATACCATTCTCGGCAGCACGTGCAATAATGAAAAACAGGTCCACCAAGCTCTTGATTGGAGAAACCGTCGATCCACTGTCGGGAAACATTTCTCAAGTCAAAGTGGACGTCGAAAATCTGGCAAGAAGGCTGAAGCAAATCGATCCCGACGCTTTCGGTCTACTATGCTGCCACGGCATATCGAAACATTTTGACGCAGCCAACCGTCTCCTGTCTATTGATATGCTATACGAAACTCCAGAAGATAGTGCTCCACCGACCAGCCTTCGACAACTCCTCTTGCAACAGCAACCTGTCAGTGTTAGCGCAATTATAAGATTGGTCAAGCAGTTGGTGCGTTCAGTCAGCTACATTCACGCTTGTGATTTCGTACACAAGAATATACGACCAGAAAATGTCATCGTCTTCTCTGGTAAGACATCGTCATTGGGCTCGAGCTTTCTTCTCGGCTTCAACCAGTTCCGCAACACAAACTTCCAGACCAATTTGATTGGTGATCCAGCCTGGAATCGAAATTTATATCGCCATCCGCAGCGACAAGGGCTTTGCGTCCAAGATCGCTATGTCATGCAGCATGATATATACAGCCTCGGGGTTTGCATGTTAGAAATTGGCTTATGGAAACCTTTTGTCTGGTATCCGAAAGATAGCGCCGACGCGGCACCCGTTCCTGCAGTGGCGCTTGGTCTGAGCCTCTCAGATACACAATTCCAAACTCTAAAGTCTACAACTTCTCTTCGAATCAAGGAACATCTAGTTCAACTGGCTAAAACAGAACTTCCTCATAAGCTCGGTGATATGTACACCGCGATTGTCCTGGCATGCTTGAACTGCTTGGACGCAGGGAATGAGGCCTTTGGAACCGAGCAAGAGTTGGCAGATGAGGATGGAATACTAGTAGGAGTCCGATTCATAGAAAACGTGTTAATCAAGATGAACGAAATCTCGATTTAGCAAGAATAACCACAGAGGGTTATTAGAATAGCAGGGGTTTAGATACCAGTTACAATTCTCAATACATATTATCATGAGCTTCAGGTATGGGAGAAGACGTTTAGATGTTAGAAATTTCCTTTGGGCTGAGTTCTGTTAACATTGTATTATATTTTGGCAAACACTCTTCAGACGTACAACATTTCATTGAGAATTAAACCGCCTGGAACCGCTTACGAGCCTACCGAACTAAGTCTGGTTTTTAGCGATATTTTCAGGCATTCCCACACCAAATTCGCCAGCTTTCTTAATATATAAATAAATAACAACTGATTATTTCTTTTTAAAATTCGAGTTATTTGATGAAAAGAAGCTAAATTGAATTTATCTTAAACAAATTTAGAATTCTTATCAAAATCCAAAAAGCTAAAAAGTTGCTTCAGGGCTCGTTAGTGCGCAAAGATCGCTAAAAACCAGACTTAGTTCGGTAGGCTCGTTATAATAATAAGAAATTATATTCGGGTCCTTAATAGTCGGCTTATCCTCCTCTGCTGGCTTTGCTCATAGTCAGGAAACCAAATGTCCCGTTGAGGTTTTTGTATATGAAACCCCCTTCAAAAGAACAAAAAATTGTCAAAAATTAATCGTTTTAATAGGGTTCCTATATAAAAAACTCAACTGGACATTTGCTTTCACGGGATACTCGGTTTCCTCGACTTTAAGCGAAGCGAGCAGAGGAGGACGAACTGATTATTAATTATAGACGGTTTCTACTACGATCATGTGTAATCATAACATTCTCACTCAAATATTCAAAAGTTTACCCATCAGAATTGACGCGTAGTAAAGCAAGCACGTCCCTGGAAAATTGCTTCCCGATATTCTGGCTCATTGAATAATATATTAACATGAAAAATTGATCTGCTGGAGAGGAATGAATTCTATGAATATGCAAGAACGATTTCTAAGCCCACCATCTAACAAGTATCCCCCCTAAACAAATGAGAGAAGGTATTGTACACGCCCAACTGCGTAAAATAGACAACCCACTACTCTTTCTCAGCCGCCACCGGGGCACTCTCCACATCAGCATCAACCACCCTTCCATCTCCCTTCTTCTGGCCTTTCTTGACACTCTTCCACTCCATCCCCAGCGCCGGCACCAAGCCTACCGCCGCCATGATCGCAGCAACCAAAAACACCTTCCCCAACGCCCCATCATAAGCCCCCAGCACCCCACCCAACACCCCCTCCTTCACCACATCCCTAATCTCCGTCGCGCCAGTTCTCAACACCAGCTCCACATCTACGCCTTCAATCCCCTTAAGTCCTTTAGCAAAATGATTCTCAAAGACCGCATTGCCAACAGGAACGAATACCGCGCCCGAGATCTGCGCCGCGAACATCATCAGCGCGGAGCCGATCGCGATATCTTGTTTCTTGAGCACGGTCTGGGCAGCGATGTTTGCTTGCTGGTTGCCGATGCCGAAACCGACGCCGAAGAGGATCTAGTAACCGATCCATCTCCCTTCGCTTGTTCCTGAGGTGAAAGTAGTGATTAGCCCTGCGCCGACGGCCATGAGTGCTGGGCAGAGAATCATCTGCGGGACGTAGTATCCGAGTTTTGAGGTCGTGACGCCGGCGATGATGGAGGAGGCTGTTACGGAGAGCAGGAAGGGGAGGATGTCGAAGCCGGAGTGGAGGGCGTCGACGCCGCGGATGGCTTGGAAGTAGATGGGGAGGAAGTAGGTGATGAGGGCCATGGAGGCGCCGATGAAGAGCATGAAGAGGAAGCCGGCTGACATGCTGCGCTGTTTGAAGACGTGGGGTGGCACGGTGGCTTGCTCGGGTTGCTTCTTGAGGACTTGAATGAGGATGAAGAGGGTTATGAGAATGATAAATAGAATGAAGAGGACGATGATGCGGGCATCGGGCCATGCGTATGTTGATCCTCCCCATTGGAGGGCGAGGAGGAGACAGACTATGCCTGGTAGGAAACATAGTGTGCCAAGTGGGTCGAGCTGGGAGATTTGCTCTTTGAAGGTTGTGCCTGCTTTGGAGGGTGCTCTAGCTTTCAGGAAGTAAGCTAGGATAGCCACTGCAACGCCGCCGATTGGAAGATTGATGTAAAAGCACCATCTCCATGAGACGTTTGTTGTTAACGCCCCTCCAATCAGCGGGCCGGCAACAGAGGAAATTCCAAATATTGAACCCAACATACCCATTACCATAGGTCGTTTTTGTAGTGGCAGGACGCTTTGTATGGTGACTAATCCTCCAGTGAAGATGCCTGAAAATCCCCAGCCAGCTATGGCCCTGCCTATGATGAAGGCAGTTGAGTTCGGCGCGGCACCACAGAGAGCAGATCCAATTTCGAAGAGAGATATCGCGATAATCAGAACCCATTTCGGTGAGTAGAAGGTATAGAATTTGCCGAAGAGGAGCATGAAAGCAGAGCCCGTGAGCATGTAAGCACTGGCGTACCAGCCTATTTCTTCGATGGAGTGGAATTCGTCAGAGATTTTGGGGATTGCTGTTGCAATGATCATTCGATCCTAGAGGAGTCTAAGTTAGCCTGGGTATTTCTCAAGGCACAAAGAGAAGAAGAGCTTACGAGTGAAACAAGAAAGATGGTTGATGCCAGAGCCAACAGAATCGGGATGACTTCTTGTGCAGGAGGGTATGTTTCCTCGTCATCTTTAAGTACAGCGGCTCCTCCTGCAAGTGGTGCTGGAGACTCTGCAATATTTTCAGAGAGTTTTGGAACATTGTTTGATGTTGAGCGCGTTTCAAGGTTATCTTCCATTTTGTCTTGGTCGTCACCGTGGAATTTAGGGTTGTGAAATGGAAAATCGAAGCTGAAAAGCTGGAAATCTAGCACGTGTGTCGTGATTGAAACTCGAGTGTATGAAGATGAGTATTTTATCACCGGGAAGTATTTCTGAGGCGCATTGTGTGATATTATGTACCTGGTCGTGGTCTCGTCGGTGTTCGGACGGAAGCCTGGATTTCCAGGCATCCAGCCCCCTCGGCCCCGAACCAATACTTACAACAGTGTTTGGTTGGCCGATCGAGACGCAAGGATCGAGGAGGGTGTCATCGGAGAATTCGTGAGTTTGAATTTATTTTTATTTCGGATCTCGGTGTGCAGAATGTCTTCTGAGATATAAACACAGTAACATTATTCATCTCAAGCCGTCCACTCGGTCTGAGGAGCGAGATTAGCGACACCATAGTTCTCGGAATCCTGAATCAAGTCGTTCCAGTAATTCCAATCTATTGGAACAATAGGATCAGATATCGAAGTGAGATCAAAGTCCCAATTTACAGGAGCCGATGTCATGTAAGGAATTGGCGGATTAGACGCACTAACATCCACGTCCATTGTTGCATTCTCCTCAGAATATTCAGAGGCAGTTGTAGCGTATGATGTCCGTTGTTCCAATAACTGTTGAATAAAAGCGGGTCTTGGTATCTGTGAGTTTTGCTTTTGCCAAGCTCGATTCTCCCAGCTTTCCCAGCTCTTCAGCGCCAAATTGCGAATTGCCACGTTCAAGGGGTTCTTATCTAAGGCTAGGTTCGGATGATATTCAAAAGCCTTGGAAATCTCTGACCAAGCTTTCTCGGTAATTGGTTCAGAGCCACGACGCCGAAGTTCGCTCAGTAAGTACACGAAAGCGTCGACTTGAAATTCGGATTCGATAAACCAAAGGAAACCCCGAACGCAGTCCAGTGAATGGAGAAGGTTATCTTGTTCGATCATCGCAAGACAAATTTCGAAAATCTTTTGCTTCTCTTCCTCGAGCATGCTTGCGCCTCGATCTGGGAATCGGCGAGGATGGCGAGTTGTCAACCTCATTCTGCTGATCAGGATTCTGGCAACGCCTCGAGCGAGGGTGTGAAGCGGGATGACCGGATCGCAATACCTCAAATATTTAGACTCGATCATTTCTTCAAGCTCGTCGATAACATGGTCTTTGTTTGACATGGGAATTGAGAGACTTGAGAGCTTCTGCCAACTCCCTCCGAAGGGAGCCATGGCGGTAGAGTGTCGAATAAACTTCCCAATGTCGTACATCATCAAGCGGAAAGTCATTTCAGTAGAACCAACATGACCTCTAGGTTCCACAAGCATGTCAGGAGTCAAGTCGCTGTCGTTGACGTTCAAAGGTAGGATGGATTGCCAGTGTTCTGGATTGGCGAGGACATCGACTCTGCATTTCTGGGCACAGTGGGAATCTAATCTAACAATCTGCCACCAAAGTCTCCTGCGGGTTTGAACTTCGATTACTGATAGATCCGAGGGATAGGTTTTGCGATGGAGGCCCATTCTCTCTCCAACGCGCAAGGCCATTCCGATGAGAACGTAGACCTCCCCAGGGTCGCACTGAGGATTGACGGAGACCTTTTAAGAATTAGAATTCAACCCACATAGATCCAGGACTCTCAAGGTTCTTGTTTGAAAAGAAGAAGAAACATACGACGAGGTAAAGCATCACGGCTGCCTGCAGAACAACAATATTCCGTGTTCCGAAGATTTCAGCGCGAAGCAAAGCCTGATGAGCAATCTTGCAATATCTCTGTTGAAGATGTAACCTCGGATAGCTTGTCAATTCCAGACATTCCTCATTGCTCATTGAGTAAACTGCACAAGCATAGATGGCAAACATAAGAGCCTCAAATGGCCTAGACACGTTCTCTAGATCCACGCTTGCCTCAAGAAGGTGACGTTGCACAGTCGGGACATGAATGACCTTGACGAGCGGGTTAACATTGTCAAGGAATTTCTCCCATAACTTGTAGATTTCCTTCGTAGAAGGGTGGAAGCTGGTCAAACTTTCGAAGTTTAATTCGGATGAGAAGGACATGATTAAGGTATCAGAAGTCGCCCAGGGAGTGTCCGGAACCGAAACTGCTGGAGAATCTCGGTCATAGAAGTCTTCGAGGATTTCTCCACTGAGATCCTCAGTCCAAAGATTACTCCTATCGATTATCAGATCATGGCCATATTCGGATTAGAGGTGACTTACTGTGGCGCCAGACCGGGCCTAACGTCCCCTTGAGGTTGTACGGAACCTTGATCATGAGGCATAGCATCATTTGTGGAAGTGACATTCTCCGAGGTGGAAGAATTGTCGACATTCCTCTCGTGATTCGCGACATCGAACTTGACCCCGTGTTTCCTGAACAGTGCCTCGTACCGTCTCACACGATGGATCAGCTCCTCACGAGAGACATCCTGAGGAGCCTTCCCATTTCCTATACGGCGTTTTGGTCTGGCAGGAATTGAATACACGCACTCGATTCCAGCTCTCACACAGTTTGAGCATCGTTGCAGCTTATCACATTTGACTTTGCGTTGCCGGCAAGTGGTGCACGAAATCTGGTGCAGTCGAGCTTGAGTATTGCCTGCGTCGGACGGCTCAAGGGGCATCGTGAAAATGCAAAGTATTTGAGTCTCAATTCGGATGACATCTTTTATCTGCGACATGGGGATGGCATGTTGGTGGATTCCTTGATCGATGCTGAACAGACGGAGAGATGATGGGTGGATGTTTAAGAGACGTTGACATAATCCGGGGTAAGTTTAGCCCTGACTGCGCCGTTCGGGTGCTGAGATAGCGCTGACTCATCTTGGCAGGGAGCAGTTATTCGCTAAAGCCCCTTAACCCTTCCCTAATTTATCCAATCCAAACACTCAAATGGCTGACGCCTCTGTATTATAATTGACCAAACGCTAGATATTTATTTGGTTCTTACGTTAAAGACATCGTACCTAGCTCCTTTCCAAAGCACTGAGAATGTACATATCCAACTCAGAAAAATGATCTTAGATTTTAAACCAGTTGCAAGGTAGCACTCCATGACGAAATCCATTGATCGAATCATGAGCGCGTCTATCGTTACTTTCAAGCCCCAGCTCTCCACAAGTAAAACTCCATCTAATGACCACCTGTAGTAGGCAAACCCAACGCCACCTTAAACGAATCATAAATCAACCATTGAAACGCCGTCAGAGTACCAATCATCAGAATCCTAACCGGCAGCCCATTCCACAGTCCCGTGAACCCAATATTGCCATAAATCCTGCTCATAGCCTTGCCTGCCCCCTCTCCTGGTTTCCGATCCGAGTTCAGCTTGCTGACCATGACGTCTGCTGGATGTGAGATCACTGCGCAAGCAATACCAGCAATGTAACCACCGAGGAAGGAGACCCCGGTTTGCTGAAGGCCGTTGTAGGCGGATTTGGGCTTGCCGAGCGTGGCGTAGATCTTGTCGACTGTTGTTTCGAAGGTAGCGAATTTGCACATTGTGTAGGGGATCTGTCGACCCCAGAGGGGGTAGAGGCCTTTGTATAATCTATCGTCTCGTCAGCAACTTTCCTTCTCCACGGTTGCAAGAAAAAGAGGATAACTTACCCAGCATATCCCTCCTTCGCTACAACTTTCGAAATCCCTTCTCGCATGGTGTGTGCAAAAGGCGGTAACGTCGTCTGCATGCGGACCTTCACGGCCTCAAACGGACACAATGCAATGTCCGCTAGGAACTCCGCACTCGCACTGGCACCTAGGAAGATAATGGGCTTGCTGACCTCCGGGAACATCTTCTCTCCATACAGATACTTGAATACCTCGTAAAAGCCATATTTCCCGCCGCCTTGAAAGCAGTAACCAACGAATGTGGGTGACCAGCCGAAGAAGACGCCGCGGAGTCCTTCGGCGCGGTAGATCATGGACCATGCCGAGAGATTCGACTTGTAGAGCTTGGAATCGACTTGTCGCCGGGTCTTTACGAGATCGAGGGGGGTGACTGCTGTATGGGTCGGGCCGCAGGCTGGTGGAGTTAGAGTCTGGGGTTGAGGGGAGGGGTGGAGAGATGGGGAGCTGGGGCATACCAATTACTCCTCCGAAAGCGCAAGCTGCGAAGTACTTCCCGCTATACAGCTCGATCTTCGGCTTCGGGAGCGCATTCTCGATTTTCGACATCGTGTGTGCTGGGTGTTGAATTCCTTCTCTGTTGAAACCTGGAAGCTCTTATCGCAATCTGAGACAGCCTCGATTCAGCTCGATATGAAGGACCACGACTCCAGGGAAAGCAATTGGCATGCAGGATTGAGGGGAGAGGAGCAGAGAGAAGAGAAGAGCAAACGTCACAAGAGGAAGAAAGCAAAAATTCTCGGGGTCCTTTTAAAGTTGTTGATCGCTGGTGTTGGTGCCGTTCGTTCCTTCGTCCTGCCTTGATAAGAGCGTCGGTTGTCTCGGAGCTCCCCTGCTGCCCTGCAGCGAGCACGGTTACGTCATTGGCGGGATGTGGGCACCTTGGCGCTTGAGTGCGCCTGATTGGTGTGCTGACTTGCTGACTGTGCACTGTGCAGATTTTTTGGTTGCATTGAGATTGAGTTTGGTGAATCGTATAAGAAGTGAAGATGATGCTTGGGAAGGATAAGGGAAAGGAAATTTATTGAGTCCCTGGGGATGCGTGGAGGATAGTGTCGATCACGTGATTTCAGTACCTTTCCCCTTATCTTGAGGCAGTTGGAGCGAAGGTAGGATGAGAAGTCTACGGACAACTGAGCCAGTGAGGATCTTGAAAAATAAGCTTCGTTCAACACTATATTTTCTGCACTTCACTTAGCAAAAGTATTTGGAAGGCATTGGGACTTTGAAGTCAACGTTCAGTTCCTTTGAAGAGGCTGAAGCACTTGAGTCTCCCTATTTTATTGTAACTGTCATCGACAAAGAACGAACTTCGATCAAGTCTCTCTTTTACTCGAACGATCGGTAGAAGGAAGCTACAGACCACGCTACTTCCAATTTTATAGAAGGAGGGCTCGCTTGAGTCATTCCCAAAACAACAACATAAAAGGTAGGTCCAAACTGCAAAGCTTTTGCACACAATGGATGGCTACACAGTTTTTATGGCTGAGTTTACGAATTATACTGCGTATTGAGAATATTTGCTACCTATATGGCAAAGTTTGAGAAGCTTATGGGTGACTGTAAGTCACGTGACCAAGACTCCCCTCTTTTTCGACATATTCTGGGACACCTGTTGGGCAAAACGGCCGACAGATGATGGATTCTTTAGAAACCCCCTCCAAAACTGCTCTCTGGAGCCTGGACAGTAGGGGGACGCTTTCCGTTGGACTTTGTTCTTTGCTTTGGGGGGTGCAAATGATTTTGAAATAATATTGGACCAGAAACTGCGAGCTTTCTTAAGGCCCAAAGAAGATGAATGATTTTGAAACGATATACATATTCCTGCTTGCTAAATATAACTGAAAGATTTGAGTAGAATCTTGTCATGCTCTACTACGACATGAAGAGACAAGCATTCAATCAAAGCTAGGGGGACCAAAACCTACATGTACTTTTTACACTTGATCTTGTTGAACAAAACTCATTGCCAACAGCGGAGTCCCGTGAACGAATCCTCTCGGTCGTGCCAACGCGAGGATACAACACAACCGTCCCGACGTTTGAGCTGCTAAGCCACGCAGAACTCAGCGCTGCTATGACATGTGCTACATACCATAATTGCGACAAATCGTCCAGACTAGGCCTTACCGTCAGGAAGAACCTACTTAAGCAAGGAGAGACAATAACAAGTTGACAACAAGGTGCTAAATGACAACAAAAGAGACTGGAAGGTGGGTATATGAATCGAAATGCTCAGCACTACAGTAGGTATTGAAACATGAGTGACATGATAGGTTAGGGTCGAAGATTGGAATAGTGGACATGTCCAAAGGTTGAGTCTCATTCATAGGTCTCAACCATGGCTCTAAATCGCGAGTGGTCTGAGACCGGCAGAATGGAGAAGCTCCGTCATTGAGACTAGGTACTTATATGCCCAACTACGCCCAAATTTCGAAACAAATAATAGCCTAAGCGAACGTTGATTGGGCAAGGGACTTCAAAGGTGACTTCAGGCGCAATTGGGGGCCTAAAAGGCCGGGTCAACCAAACCCAATTGGGGGCCGACAAAAATCCCCGAATGACATGCAGTGAGATGCTAAAACTCACACCAGAAGCAGATAATTGGTTACCGATATCCTGCTTCTCAAATAGGCCCTTCCTCTGCTTTATGACGTTGCGAGAATGTCACTTTTCTTCATTGAGGCAAAGATGATGAAGAAGCAGAGGAAAGAAATGGAAAGTCGGAGATAAAAGCACATGACATCCCGCAACATCCACCTTTATTCGCCTCACATGCCGACAAAACACCGGCCCTCCTTTTTCACTTTTTTACAAAACTCCTCCCCCTCGGCCTCAATTAATCCCCGTTCCGAGCCCCTGCCACCTCGAGATTTTTAAGCAGCCTCAAACTGCTTATCCAGAATGCTGTAAGCCACGCTTGACTACCGGCGGGCCTCGCCCTGACATGAAGCCACTGCCCCACCATGGTCTCGCCATGATGTCGCCCACCTAAACCCCACCTCCCATTGGGCAATTAATCAATCTTCTCCGTCCCAAGGAAAAAGATAAAGCTTCCATCGGCAGAAAAAATGCAGATTCCACTCTGGTCGTTTCTAGCCTGTATTTTTCTCGCGGCAGTGTGGCACGATATGGCGAGCCTATTACTCAGACACTCCGCTCCGCTCCTCAGGGTGGGAAGATATATAACACCATCCCTCCCAGTTTCACGTCTTCTACCCAACTCATTAATAGCCTCACCCCAATCCAAATTCCAATCTTTCTACTCCTCCACAACCAAAACCACAACCAAAATGCCTTCCTCTACCGACTTCCTCTCTGCGCTGAAAAACAGACGCACATACTACGCCCTCAAATCTGAATCCCCCATCCCAGACGCCAAGATCCAAGAAATCATCAACCAGGTCGTCCTCCACGTCCCCTCATCCTTCAACTCGCAAAGCACGCGAGTCGTCCTTTTGCTCAAGGGCGAGCACGAGAAGCTATGGGACATCACGCGCGACGTGCTCAAGGGCATCGTCCCTGAGGAGCAATTCCCCGCCACGGAGCAGAAGATGGGCGCTTTCAAAGCCGGATATGGAACTGTACTTCCCCCTTCCCCTTTCCCTTCCTCCCCTCACTTCACAAAATAATCTCAACTGACGAATTTCATCAACAGGTCCTCTTCTACACCGATAAACCCACAGTCAAAGGCATGCAAGACAAGTTCGCCATCTACGCGGACCGCTTCCCCGTCTGGGCCACCGAGAGCACGGCCATGCACCAGCTCGCCGTCTGGACCGCCCTCGAGCTCGAGGGCTTCGGCGCCAACCTGCAGCACTACAACCCCTTGATCGACGAGAAGGTCTCTGCTACCTGGGGCATCTCCAAGGATTGGGAGTTGGCCAGTACGTTGGTTTTTGGGACGCCGGTGGGTGAGCCCGGGGAGAAGGCGTTCTTGCCGTTGGAGGAGAGGGTTAAGGTTTTTGGTGCTTAGGCAATGCAAACGGGAGGTTTTATTTATTTTTTTATTTGGGAGTTTATAGTTGCATAGCGTCCGGTTTGGCATATTAGACAAGAGAAAATAAACAGAAATAGAAATGGAAATAGAAAATAGAAAATTAAATAGAGATGGAAACTCGAACTCCATTCTACTCTAGGCAAAATATCTCAATCCCTTCATATAATAAACCAATTTTAAAAAAAAAACTCAAATATTTGTCTTGCTAGCAAAGTAAGATCATATCAAGATCAACCTACTGTTTTACATATCAGAGCTATGCTATCAAACGACCCGGCTTTCCTGCCCTTTTACATAGTGCTTCACAAAGAGTATCTCTAAATCTCTTTGAGACTTCAAAGGTTCCGACCACATGTGCAATATTAAAATACTCAGCTCAAAATTTCAAGATTTCTGGAAATTCTGCGGGATAGGTCACTGAGTTTCCGGCTATTTTAAGTAGAATAATACTACAAGAGTTATCCACGTAGCAGTCAGCGGGTAGAATTCCGTAAATCCACCATCGCGAGCGCATCAGGCATCAAATGCTCTCTAAGAACCACCATAAACGCTACCTTCCCTCCTCTTTTCACGGGGTCAATATGAAAACCCGCCTCTGCCCATGTTCTTTGTGGGTATTGACGAGTTGGCTTGCAGTGTTGTTCTACAGTTTCTTTGGGTCGATAAAGCAGATGGGGATCGAATGTAATATGGTCTCGAGGCTGAGGCTGAAAGTGAGTGTGTTGGGTGAGGGAGGTAGTGGAGGGAAAATAGCATTGAAAGAAGATGGTTTACAGTACGGAAAGGGTCGTAAGAACTTAAGAAGTCATGAACACCCCCCTGATTCTGCCGCCGTTAAAAGTAGAAATTTACGCTCTGCTCAGGCGCAAATCGCCCTCGGCTCACCCTCGGCTCAATTAACTCGCCTGAGTAACCTGAATAACCTGAGTACCTTGGGCAGCTCACCTGAGCAGGCCTGGTTATCCTGAGCAAGATTGACCACATTATCAAGTGTTTGTAACGGCACAAGCAATCACGGGCTACGTCAAAGGCATTTGGGAGTGCGTGGTACAGTACTAGGCAACTTATACTTGCGAACCCCGCACCCCACCATTTTCCATCATTCCCACCCACATATAAAACCCTTAATTAATTAATAACTACTAGGCTAATTAACCTAAAAATTATATCCTTTAATTCATCTCAATCCGCTCTTTTAAATGCCCACTTCTAGTACAATTTTGTCCATTAAATTGTCTCAATATTTAGTATGCCAGCCCTTAGCCGCGATGCAAGCCTCTATACGACTCTCCATACTCAAATACAAATTATCAAAGATCCTCTTGTCCAAAGTATCCCACGCAGCTTGGATACAAGACTCAAGTCTCTGCCTAGCGTATTCTGACTCGCTCTTATCCTTTGCAACCTCCGGGAACATCTCATAGACCCTCACTTTGAGGTGCCACTAAATGTGCTCGATTGGATTCAGATCCGGGGAGTAGGGAGGCCAATTTGCGATTTTTGAGATCCCCCTCTCTGCAAACCAAGCAGTTACGGACCAGGCAGTGTGAATAGAAGTGTTATCTTGCATAAAGATATATCCCTTGTCCAATTGCTCAAAGATTGGAGCTATTTCTGTATTACAGACTTCAAGGTAGGATCTGGCGGAATACCTATGCTTCTTGGACTCAAAATCGCGATCCATGATATAGCAATTGGACTGTCCGGTATCCCAAAAGCCTCCCCAGACCATGATCTTCATATTCTTCTTTGCGCTATAGGTTTGTACCATCTCCTTTTGCCATTTCTGGGCCGATGTACGAAAATACCATTCTCCTTGTCCGCCTCGACCCCGCTCCACACTATACTCGTCACTCCAACAGACCAATCCCCATTCCTCGCCCGTCCAACCTCTATGCGCGAGGCACCAAGCAAGCCGTTTAAGGGCATGTTCTTCTGTGAGCTCTGGGCGCTTTTTAGCTCTCCAATTGATAATGCCATGCTTCTTGAGAATCTTCTTGACTGTAGTACGCTTGCAACTCAGTTGACAAGCGTCAATAACCTCCTGGTATGTATCCTTTGGGTGTAAACGAACATGGCGTATACATAAACGTTCCTCCGCATCGGTATAAGACTTGCCCCGAGGCTTTCGTGGTAGGGATTTGCCGTTGGCTCGTAATTCGTCTTGTTGGAGGGTATATCGTACAGTACTGTCACATAAATTAAGGTCCTTCGCGATCTGCGCATTTTTTGTACCCTTAAAAGCTTGCCCTACAACTTGCCCGCGCATATATGGTGTGAGACGACTATGGGCTGGGCGATTCCCAGAGATATTACGTAAAGGAGTGCGTAAAGGTGGCATTTTCGTGGAATTGTGAAGGGGGTTGGGAAAGGACGACGCGAAAAATCGCGGTTTTACGCGTTCTCGCTAATATAAGTTGCCACTAACTGTATATAGACTAAATCGTGATAATGAACTCTACAGGAGAGATGACCCCTAATCCTTGTAACATCCCCTGTGTCAGCTATCCCAAAGCGTCAAGTATCCTTAAGAAGGAAGGTGGGGTCCAATTTTGCGTCAACTCTTCTTTAAATAGAGGATAGCTATAGCTATAGCAATGAAATAGTAAAGCAAAAGCTATAGCTATACTAGCACTTGCCCCTTATCCCCCCTTATTAAGGGGCCCGATTTCTTCACATTTTTGCTAAAACCCGCACTTTCTTGTGTGCCATCTCGCGACCCTTCCCGTCCCTGGTTCGTTACGTCCAAGAAGCACGGCCCTTACCCTTGCCCGTACCCCCGCCGTCTCACTCGCTTAAAAGTATATCCTCATTCCTTCACCTTCCGCACAAACCCCCCCCACGAAACACCACTTAAAACACCCAGCCACAACTCGCAAATAAGCCACGATTACCGAGACTACCTAAGGCTCCCAAGGCTTCCAGGACCTGCAACGCCCAGGAGCCAGCAACGCCCACGAACCCGCAATGCCAAGAACGCAACGAGGATCCAGGAACAAAACGCCTAGCAAGCAACAAGCACAATATCCAAGAACGAGGAACAAAACGCCCAATAAGTAACAAGTATAATACCAAGGAACGAGGATCCAGGAACAAAACGTCCACCAAGTAACGAGTACAACACCCAGCAGATATAATGCCCTTTAGCACTTTAAGGCAATAACCTACAAGCCCTGCTCCCTGTAACATGGCCTGCAGTATAGCCTGCAGTATTCCCACTGCACCAGCACGCCCAGAACTCGTGCTAGCCGCTAGTTGTCACAATAATAAGCAAGAGATATTAGGAGACAAGCATGCCTGAAATGAATTGAAGATTATTAAGAATAGTTTGACGCTGTTGCTTGACGCCTGCTACTCGAGACATCTCGGCAACCAAGCAGAAATTTGATATTCTTTCTCACTACAAGAAGAGTGTCATGGAGAGCCATAGGGCATCCGCATCGGGGAACGAGGCATTGCGATAAGACAACAATCGGGATAATGAGATTGTGGTAAGTTACCTTGTCCTGAGACTAATAGTATGCTAAACACTCTCTGTAGGCTGGCTCAGTGCCCTCCGGGGTTGCGGTGTACATAACCCTTGGTGTAGGCCTATTCTTCGGCCCAGTTGGCTGGTTCATTGGTGAAATCGCAGTTGCTACCTCAGCTACCACCACAACCATATATGCTTCGTAAGTATACGCAAAAACAATTTCCTGATCTCTACGATATCTAGCTTGACGGAGTGAAAGGACAGTGTTTTCGAGGCTTTCTTACGAAGTTAGGAGAACCTTACGCTAGAGGCGTACGCCTCCTGCATCCCCTATTCGTCGCGATTCTGCCTCATGACTGACTTCCAAACACCACCTCATTACCATCATTCATTCCTCTTTATCACTTGACCCATCAGCCTGCCACCAATTACAAGATTCCTAGCAGGCTAGCACGATGCTTTGTTCGCTGTGCTCCGATCTCGACCTCGACGCCCTCTTCTCAGACCATGGGCTCTTTCACCACGTGAGCCGAGAAGCGCTTTCTTCCTCTGCGCAACAAGGCTGTGAGCTTTGCAAAACAGTCATCAGCCATCTAGCAGAAATCAGCAGCCAGCCTAAGAGTAAATATACTAAACATAAACTCAAACACCTGTTTCAAGCTAGGCGGGAAAAATCACACACTCAGATTGTATGCAGAGTTAGCAACCCATATTTTACACCTCCACATGCCTTCAGCACAATACATTTCTCTCGGCCATGGCTGTATGCTGGCTTTGAATCCGATACGAAAGTGAGTTTTCAGTGTGAGACTTTTGAAGGTATGTTATATTATCCATTTAAAGGCTAACAATCTTGATTAACTTGTAGTAGATAACCCGATAGCAAAACTGATTACTAGAAGGCCGAAGGCGATCAGCTCTCACTCCGATCAAGCTTTTAGGCTTGTGAAGAAGTGGGTAGCGCAATGTCTGGATGAGCATCCCTCCTGCTCCAAGGATCCAAGCGCACTACCGACCAGAGTAATATCCGTTGGAAACAGTGAGCACAATACCCACTTATTAATATCAAATGAGCTCTATGGGCGTTGGGTTGTCTTGAGTCATTGTTGGGGAAATAAAAGAGAGGGAATTACAACATCAAGAAATATTACAGAGCGTGAACAAAGACTAGAAGTCGATAAACTACCGGTGTTGTTTCAAGATGCGATATATATCACAAGACGACTTGGGTATAAATTCATCTGGATCGACTCGCTTTGCATTTTGCAAGATTCTGAAGCAGACTGGAGGACGGAATCGCTAAAGATGGCTCAATACTATGGCGGCTCAATCCTCAACATATCTGCCTCCGCAGCTCCGGATGCCAGCACCGGCATATTCGAATCAGGAGATTTGAACCGCGAAAATAAGGTACCAGCTATCAAGCTGGAATGTCACAGCAAAGTAAACGACATTCGTGGATCAATATATGTCAGACACAGCAAACAACCCGAACCAGACCCTACCAACTGGGAAGCGCCGCTTATCCGAAGAGCTTGGGCGTTTCAAGAAAGCATTTTATCTCCACGAGTAGTGTCATATGACGAGAATCATCTTCGATGGGATTGCAAGAAGGTTAGATGTACAGAAGAAATACCAGAATGGCCACGAAATGAGGATTTACTCATGAAAACTCCAGAAAGGGTCAAAATCTATGCATTACCCCCAATAACAGATGGAAGATGCCACTTTAAACATGCTCTTGAGTTGGACCTGTCTTTAAGACGCTTTGCATGGACTTGGTGGTACCATGTATTGAACGAATATCTGCACCGAGATATAACTTTCCCGAATGATCGCTTACCAGCTATTGCTGGAGTAGCAAAGGAGTTTGCAAAACGAACTGGTTGCACGTATGTTTGTGGATTGTGGAAGGAAGATTTGCTTAATGGGTTACGGTGGACGCCAGTAGCAGCAAGAGACTCCAAAAATGGTATCAAGGGGCCTCCCACCTGGAGTTGGGCATCAACAAGTCTCCAACAAGGTGACCCCTGTTGGCAGAAAGGATTGCCATACTATGCTTGTGGATATGAGTGCCGGCTGGGATACGACACAGCAGAGGTAGTTAACTGTGCTGTTGTAAACGAGAACGAAGACGGTTATGGGCAAGTTATATCTGCGTCGCTGAAACTCAAAGGGAGATGGCTATACACAAACTCAATGCTCGCAAGGAACTCGGCACCAGTGCGCTTCGTCGATACCCAGAAGTTAGGATACAACTTTGGATTAATCTCCGACGATAAGATGAACACCCTATCTTGGGGCAGGCGTACGATAGTCTGCGCCTTGGATGAACTACCAGGACCTCAAGGATATCAACTTGAAGAACTAGGCGCCAACACTATTTATTTCCAACTTGGAGTATGGGGCAGATCAAAGAAAGAGGACGTGAGACATGGACGCCTATCTGCTCTCATCTTGAAACCTGTTGATGGTAATGAAAGCACATATGAGAGAATAGGTCTTGCCGTAATAATGAACCATAGCGAGGCACAAGGATGGCCCATTCGAACAGTAACAATTATTTAAAGAAGGATTCGATTTTCCTGATTTATAGTAAAGAGCGCATTCAAGGTTTCTAGTCAATAAAATGAAAGTCATGTTTTTATAGATATCTCAATAGTAATTTAAAAGTATAGTTACAAAGAGTCTTAAAACAAAGCGAGAAGTTGAACTTAAAAAGCTAGTAAGGAAATTAAGTCAAAGTTTAAATTTTATAATAAAGTTTAATATAAGACTTTAATTATATATCTTTAAAATATAATTATAAATAAAGTATATACCTCATAATTTTATCACTGTAAATTATATAAACTTAAATTATAATATATTATAAATAAATAAATGACTTCTTTAATTAAAAAAGATCCTAGTAATACAATATACCACTTTAATAATAATTAATAATACACTATAAAAACCTCCCATTTAGTAAATAAGGAATCCACTCCCTAGTTACTATTATTGCCAAAGAGAATTGTATATACAACTGGAGATATCAGGTGAGGACATGAACTCAAGTGGACTCAACTATAGCCTCCAAGCACGAACAGCACTTTCTACATCTCGTCCTCTTCGACTGAGACCACCCTAGCCGGACTTTTTCTAAGAGCTTTCTACTACTAAGTTAGTATAATAGACGAGAAGTAGGACCCCTGTGCCTAGTGAATATAGAAGGATGAGCTGACTATTACTGTATCGCACTTTTGGTGAAGATGGGCATATACCACGCCCATTGCCGGGAGGGGAAGGCGGTTACCGAAGCGGTGAGCGCGAGAAGGCTCTGCAGACCGTTTGAGCTCCTCATCACCTAATAAGGAATCGCTAAGGCTGGAGCACTCTCTACTCACCAAAGGACCATTATATAAATGTTTTTTATACCAGTCAGCTCTTGTAACAAATAAGTGAGGCAATTTCTTGGCAGATATATATTTTATGTTCAAATTCATGATATTAAATTAATGTAATTTAGTAAATTTACAACTGAACTAGTCTCGTGCTCTTTGACAAGTGGGACCCAAAATAACCTCCGCTAGGAGTACTATAAAGGAGCAGAAACGAATTCCCGGACGGTTTTCGGTAAGGGAGATCAGTCAGGGCACACAAGAGGTCAAAATTGGTTCCACAGTATACTGTTAAGTATGCCCAGGCTCTGCTTAGGTTAAAGAAGTAACAGCTCACGTCCGGAAACTAAACAGAACTAGCTAAATGAAAATTAATCATCAGCTTAGGAGATTTTAGACTCTATTATCGCCAGTACAAAGAAACCGAGACAGTCTGATGTTCTTACTGGCTTCCCTCTCCCCACATCACAAGGAAGCGCTACTCCACGTACCCGTATCTGTATGCCTCACCTCATCCTTCCATCTCTACAAGCAAGGCCTTGAGTGAGTGACCAATATCGTTTATGGATGATCATAGGAAAGATCATCATACAGGTAACAGATACAGCGCTTAATGGGATAGTTGCCTCGACTTGACCAAAGAGGTCTTTTGCAACGTTTGTTTTGTTTCAGAAACAATCCTGCAAGGATAATAGAGTCCGAGCCCTACGTATAAGTAAGATGGGTCAGAAAAGTGGTTGCAGGGTCGGTTTCAGATGCCTGAGTTTATAGAGGTTCTGTCTATCAATCCTTTGAAGATTAGAGCAGGGCTTTGGGCTACTGCAAGAAGAAAAGGGAGCAGCAACTCTTTCATAAATACTATAAAATCTCCCGCTCAATCCAAGATCTAAAGAACATTAACAATAACTTCTCTTGTCAAAAAGGCACTAGTGGCTGAGACAAAAATTGGCTGAACGCCATTGGAAAGGATAAAGTTGCAGAGCAGACAACCTAGTAGATGCCATGCATGTAAAATAAAGTTCTTTGTTGTCAGGGTGGTCGCCCGATTTTGTTGTAAACTGCAGACTGACTGCCAGAAAGGCGTGGTCCTTAAGCAGCCCTTATTAGAAAGGCGTTCTAAAGTCAAAGAGTAGGCAGCTATCCCATCCAGCTCCCATGTGCCAAATTGTGAGTGCCTTACAAAAGTGGGGCGTCGCCAGAGCAACGAACAGCATTTTATGCATTTTGTGCAATTTATGTGTGCGTACAGGGCAATTTTGCTCTGGTAATGACAATCTTAATGACCCCTCTGCCCCACTTTTGTAAGGCACTCACAATTGGGCACATGGGAGCTGGATGGGATAGGCACCAAAGGAGACAAATTATGTTAATTATTATGTGATATAGAGAGGGATCAAAAATTACTCCAGCAGGAGCCGTGTAAGGGAGCAGAAACGGATTCCCGGGTAATCCGGTACGGAAACTGCAGCCAGGGCACACAGGACGCCAAAATGGTTTCCACATTATAATACTCAGGATATTCAGGCTCTGCTCAGGCTCTGCTCAGGCATGCTCACCCTCAGCTCAGGTTAAAGCAGCTGCTGCTCACGTCCGGAGACTAAAACGGAACCAGCGAAGGGGAAAATTAATCCTAAGTCTATGGGTATTGTGAATAAGTTTTCCCCCTCTCGTCCATTGCATTCGGTTAGCTAGCTTGCCGCTCTTGCTCAGGCACTAATCACCCTCGGCTCAGTCAACTCACCTGAACTGCATGAGTAACCTGAGTAACTCACCTGAGCAACCTGAGCAACCTGAGCAAGATTTATTAAATCGTCACGTATTTTGACTTCTTGCTTATTAGCCAATCAAACTTGATCTGACCCCCGTTCTCTCATATCATTTTCGTTAAGTTTTGACGAGGATGCTCGAGGAGCCCAAACAAGTTCCTAGATCCCAAAGTGGACTCTTTCCTGAAAATATACCTAGTGCTTTGTCTACGGTGTAAATTAATTTATATTCCGGAAAATTTGCGAAGTCCAGTGATCTTCAAGTTCCCCCTTTTTTCGCGAATCAACCGAAGTTTTGGTACCACCACAACATCACTATCGGGTAATATCACTAACTAGCGCGGGGAATTCAAATTCATCGTATACATCTACAAGCCTTCTTTCACGATAAATCTAGCTCCTCACACCATCCATCCTCAACCCCTCCGGATCCTTGCTCTCCTCATCACCACACTGAATCTCATACCCTCTCTCCCTCAAATACTCCTTCCACGCCTCATCTTCACTCCCCAACCTATTACTAATATCCGGAACAATAAACCAACTCGTAATCGCCCCCGCGGCCGCAAATCCACTTCCAATCAAAAACACAGCTTGGTTCCCTTTATACCCGCCATCTAGATTCCCAAAACTCGCCAGAATTGGAGCAAATACAGCGGTCCCTATCGCTGCTCCTGCTTTTCCAAAGGCAGCGATGAGACCGAGACATTGGCCGCGGATAGAGGTCGGGAAGGATTCGGAGGACGTGAGAACGATGGTTGCGCCGGGACCGACTTCGCCGAGGGTGAGGAAGATGCCGTAGAGGATAATGAAGAGAGGAAGGATGCTCTGGATTGAGCCCAGGGCGCCGCCGAGGATGAATCCTAGGATTGCTTGTAGAAGGAACCCGAGTGCCATTGTTCTTCGGCGTCCAATTCGGTCGGAAAGAAGACCACCAATGAGGGCGCCGGGATGTAGAAGCAGTTTATGACTGTGCCCCAGCCCATGTTCTTAGTGAGGGATGAGCCAACGTTGAGGCGAGTGAGGATAGTAGATGCGAAAAGGCCGAATGGGTAAGAAATATAGTTGTATCTGATTGAATAGTTAGTGTGAATTTGGGGTTCATTTTGGTACCGAGGCTTACAGGAATCATCCCAATGAGCAACCTAATAATGGTCGCCAGTACCTCCTGAAGATTGGCCAGTAAGGAATCCGCTGATTCTTTGCTGCGCTTTTTCGATATGCTGTACTGACTGCCATTTTGTACCTGAGCCAGAAAATGGAAATAGGAGGGATCAGCCCAAGAGCCAGGGACAATCGCCAGACGATGTTGTAATGCTTCCCATTTTCGTGGAAACAAAGAATAAGAAGGAGAGGGACGAGACCACCGAAAACGAATCCAAAAGTCGCAGAGAGATCCCCGATCAGAGCGAAGATGAAGCCGCGGTTCTTACTGACTCCTGAATCTTCATCTGTAGCTTCGGTTGCGCCGGCTCCAGAGACGGGATATTCCCTTCATAAACACCCCTCGTTAGTCTAGTCCATTAACAAACATAAAGGAACTCACCTTCCAGCACCAACTCCCGCAATACCCCTACTAATAACTAACATCCAAAACATGCCCAACTCATCCTTCTCACTACTCGCAGCACTTAACGCAATGCCCACAACAAGAATGAGCGTCGTAAACAAAGCACTACTCTTCCTTCCCAACCTATCAGAAATATACCCAAATCCTAACATGCCCACAATCATACCAATGATGAAGGCATTTGAGAGACGAGAATACATAGTTGTTGAGAGATCCGGATACAAGACGCCGAAGATGAGAGATAAGTTGCCGATTATCGATGCGTTGAAGCCATCGGAGCCGATGGCGAGACCGGAGAATACGACTATGAGGGTCACAGAGAGCTTGGAGTAGGTTGTTTTGCCTTCACTGATGGACGCGATTTCCCCAATGTCCTTTTCATTGGAAGTTGAGACCATTTCTGCAACGGCTTCCGCTTTGGTGATTGAGTCCAATGCATCTTTGCTAGCCGGCTCAGAAGCGGTCACTTCAATAGACTCCATGTCGAAGCCCAAATGTTTCCAATTAAGAGAAAGCAACTCAAGGAAAAAATCCGGAAAAGAAAGGGCAATAAAAGCACTGGACGTCATGGGACTTTTATCACAACCGCGACTCCGCGAGTGATCCGGCGGCGGCCGAAACAGAGCGCTTACTCATTGTTGTGTAGTCCTTATCAAAACGAAATCATCTACCGGTAATTCAGAGCTGCCCGCAAGATTAGGGAGATACCCAGCAATCAGGTCTGCGGTGCAAAGGTGGGACGATGGAACGTTACGGCTTCGTTGAAGATTCTTGCCCGCTAAGAAATAGGCTTCATCCACTACCCGCTCGCTAAAGTTTCAGGGGCTTATCGCCCGACCCCAAGCCCGCCCTACCTCCCCCACCTATCATCACGAACAACTTCTCATCTCCTCGATCCAGGACTCACGAGACAGCTGATGGACAGAGATCGACTCTCAGAATGAAGCTCCATATAGTTGTTGACGAGAGGAATGATACCAGATATAAACGCCCAACTCTCTCTTCAAAAGTAAGAAACGTTTTGTTCACCGCAAGCGTGTTTGCAGGCACATGTCTCTTCCTAGTAAGTCTCCCATAAACACCACCTCAACAAAGCTTAACGCTTCGGTACAAGATCTCAAAATTCGGCCATCCAGAGAGTTATTCCTCCTTTTCGCATCCTCAAACAATTGCAGAATTCCAAAAATGCTCAATAAAGACCTTTCTGGACACCGGGCTCCCCTTCCTCTCCTCCGCCTCACCCCTTCCGATCTCAGAATTCGTCTCTCGGCGTAACAGCCTAGCAAAAGCCTTACTCCAAGATGGGATAGATGCGTTTATCGTAGAGCCAGGCTACACATTCAAATACTACGCCAACATCTCGCAGCCCGACTGGGAAGTATGGGAGCCGGAAGAGCGGCCCTTCCTCATGATCGTGCAACCCATCACTTCAGGCACTCGTGAAATAACTGCTAGGACTAGATTCCTCGCACCGAGTTTTGAGGTCGAGAGAGCAAGGTTGTTGGGTATGCCTTTTGAAGAAGAGGTGGAGTTCATTCCCTGGGAAGAGCACTGGAATCCCTATGCCACATTATTGCAAAATTGGGACACCTCCTCTCCCTCTCACGCTCACACTATATCAAACCCCAAAGTGATGGTCGACGACGAAATACGAGATTTCATCCCACGTGGCCTCTCCCTCTCCGGCTTTAATGTCGCGGGACTAGGAAGCGAAGTAGAGAAAGTGAAGCAGACGAAAACCCCCGGAGAAGTCGAGCTCCTTCGTGCCGTCAACACAGGAACCGTAGAAGCCGTCCGCGCAATGAGAAAATGCATGTATCCCAGCTTGACAGAGAACGAGGTTACGAACGTATTGGATGACACGCTTAGAGCTGCTGGGTTGGAGCCGTTTTTTGATATCGTGCTTTTTGGTGCCTCCCTCTTTTTCTCCTCCCCAAACCTGTTACTGATATAAGCGAAAGACGAAGATGCTTCCAACCCCCACGGCGGCACAGATGGAAGCAAAGTGCTAGAAGCTGAGACATTCGTGCTCATCGACGTTGGGTTTGTCCCCCTCCCCACTCTACCGCTCAGTCTAACAATCCCAGCGCCCATCTACACGGCTATTCCTCCGACATCTGCCGGACTTTCTTCCCGCCTTTCTTCCCTAAACCCTCTTCCCTCTCTTGTCTTTCACCAGCCATCAAGGAAAAATTAGCAGTCTGGGACATCGTCTTCGAAGCACAGAAACAATCCCTGCATGCCCTCAAGTCCGGGAACACAGCTGCATCCGTCGACATCGCTGCAAGAGGTGTGATTGAGAAAGCGGGGTATGCGGATGCTTTTACACACAGGGTAGGTCACGGGATAGGAATTAAAGCCCATGAAAGTCCTTACCTTAATAAGGGGAATGTAAATGTGACACTGAGGGCGGGAATGACGTTCACGAGTGAGCCAGGTGTGTATTTAGTGGGGAAGTTTGGGGCGAGACATGAAGATATCTTGTTGGTGAAAGAGGAAGGGGAGCCGGAGATTTTGACAGGACGACGGGCTACTGGGCCGTGGGATCCTTGACTCACAATACATTCTTGTCTTGTCTAAACAATGGGATATATACAGTACAACAAAAACGGGACCTTGATTTTCACTTCTCGTTGTAATCTCCCTTCCCCCACATCCTGAGCAAATTCTTCTTCACCTTCCCGTACTAGTCTTCGGTAACTCTTTCGCAAGCTCTACTCAGGCTTTGCTTAAGCTTTGATCAGGCCGTGCTCGGGCCTGCTCACCCTTGGCTGAAGTACGCTCACCCTCTACTCAAATTAAAGCGGCCGCTGCTCAGGCACGTAAACTAAAACGGAACTAGCGGAAGAAAAAATAACTCATGAATATATGGGTATCATGAATCAATTTCCTCTTTCTTGTATATTGCATGAGATTATCAAGCTTGCCGCTCTTGTCTAGACATTAATTACCTTCGGTGTGACGGCAGGAACAGAGCAGAGGTCGTAAGCCAAAGGTCTCGATTTCAAGATCTAACTAAAACTTAAAGCTAAGGAGAAGAGAAGTCGAGGGAAAAGAAGTAAGTTATGCCCTGATGTCTCCTTAGCTTGAAACGTCAGCGTCGCAGCCAGACGTCAGCTCCTTAGCCTTCCACCAGTAGTGCGGCAAGCATGTGACGTGTGCCGTCATACTCGGCTTACCCTCAGCTTAGTCAACTCGCTTAAGTAATTTAAGTAACTTGAACAACTCATTTAAGTACTTTAAATACCTTAAATATCTTAAACAAGTTTAATTATCTTAAATAAGATTTATTATATTATTATATATTTTAACTTTTTAATTTTTAATTAATTATATTTAATTTAACTTTTATTCTCTTATATATTTTTATTAAATATTAATAATAATATTTAAAGAATTTAAATAAAATCTTAAAATAAATACTTTTTAAATATATTTAATATAAAAAATATAATATTATTATAATTATTTATTTAATATTTTTTTTAAAAAAAATATTATATAAAATATTTTATATTATATAATTATATATAATAATAAAAATAAAAATAAAATAAAAGTTATATATTAAAAGTCTTGATTTAAGGTTTAATTAAAACTTGAAGTTAAAGAAAAAAAAAAGTTAAAAGAAGAAAAATAAATTATATTTTAATATTTTCTTAATTTAAAATTAATAATATAATAAATATATAATAATAATAATAATATTACTATTATTATTATAAAAAATTAAATATAAAAAATTATATATATAAAATAAATTATATTAAATTATATTAATAAAATTATATAATTAAATTTAATTATAAATTTATTTATATTTTTAATTAAAATTATTAAATTATATAAATTAAAAATTAAAAATAATAATTTAATATAAAAAAGATTATAAAATATAATAAAAATATTTAAATTAAAATTAAATAAAATTTTAAATTATATAATATATTATTAATTTAAGGAATAGTTTTAATAAACTTTTAAATAACTATTATCGATTAATCTTAATCACAAAGCCGCTTTTTAAATTCTTCACTTTATAAGAGGTGTTTTGATTTAATTATTAAATATTATATTAATTAATATAATATTCAGTTTTAATTAAAATCAGTACTTTTTGATTAATAAATAAATAATTTTATTAATAGTGAGATTATTTAAATCTTAAGAGAATATCAGTCGTATAATAAGGGAGATTAAATAAGTTATTTCAAGGAACTAAGGCTTATCCCGTTACGCTAATGCTCTGATTCCATTTATATCCGACTTTTATTAATATTTCAATATTTTCTTTTTTACTATCAGTTACACAAGAATAGCGGGGATGAAGTTATAGTTACTTTACCTCCAAGAATGAGGAATAAAAGGGTGAGGAAGGTAATGGAGAAGTGGGAGCCTCTTGTTAAGGCCTTGAAGCTTTTATAAAAGAAGTGAGAAGTGGTGAAAGTAAAGCTTGTTTTGTATTTTGAACAAAACTATATAATAATATATTATTTTATACGAATTGAAGAATGGTGATTGGGATAAAGCAATTAAAAATTGCACATTTGGTGAGTATCCTGCTATATTGGCTAAACTAAATTTGTTGGCCAACAAATCGATTTATTGGTCAAACGGCCGTTAGACGAGTGAATCGGAACAGAGGCCCCAAGGTCAAAATCACTACTATCCGCAAAGTGTTAAGTAAACGCTTCGGCTAACAATTATCAAGTTTTATCTTTGTCATATTGGCCACCGATACTCTGTCTCGCTAGTAGAACTATTTTTTAAGGGAGAGAGTTGGGGTATTGTTCTTTCGCGGAACAGGAAAGCCGTACCCACACTGACATCCGCACGTCTCTCTACACTTCCATATCAATTCAGTCTTGCCAAAGTAGAGAATGCGACGTGACAGTAAGCGCTCTTGATGTACCCATGCCCGATTAAGCAGCGTGGAATTTACTCGTGTCTGGTCGGCGTCATAGAATGGTGTATGTTCGAGGCTGTGACGAATGTACACCGGATAACTCCCCTCCCCATTGACACCCGGCCAGTGAACTTTTTGCGCATGTTGCCTAGGAGGTCCACCCATAAAGCAGCCTTCGCTGCAATCTCCAGCGCCAGGCACCGCAATAGTCAGTCTTGAGTTCCCATATATCTCGGCCATGCTGGCTGCCTCCTTCTGCCAGTCCATGTCATCATCTTGGATGATGCAAAGTGAGTCGATCCAAAGATACCTCAGTTTGAGTTTCCGACAGAATACTACAGCATCTTGAAACGTCTTAGGAAGCTCCGTAAACTGAATTCCAGCCTTTCGTGCACCGATTGTAGCGTTCGTGGTTTTAGGCGGTTGGATGGAGCCCCAGCAGTGACTTAGAGTGCCAAATGACCCAGTCTCCCCATGCGATTCGTACAGATGCATATCTTCTGTACAATCACCATACGTACCCAGATCGAGAACTCGAGTCGGTAGGGATGTGGCTTGGCCAACAGCACAGTTATTATGGCTTTCTTCACATGCTCGAAGCCATTCGCGAGCAATTTTGACGTTCTCATCGGAAGCCGTGACCCACGGTGCCTTAGAGCTCTTCTGCGGCGTTAGCCACGGGCAAGGCTCGACTTTTAACACAATCAGCTAATATGTTCGGTTCAGGAGGACTCTAGGCATTCCAGAGTAGAACCTCGGATAGACTCACGCTCGCAAGAGAAAAATTCAAGAACAGGGGACCGCCCCAGCCTTAAACCAACGGTGCAATAAAACCGAGTCTCGTTTCCGGAGAAATATACCAACCCTGTCTCCTGCCCGTCGCAATAGGACAGGTGAGCATTGATACCTTTCCAGAGAAGGGTGCACTTGTCACAGCCATTTTCAGCGTCCTGCTGGAGGGCTTCGAGGGTTCTCACTGTTGCGGTTGTCGATATATCGAGAACAAGCGAGGATTGAGCACTTTGTAATCCTTCCTCCATGGTCAGAAGTGTTGATTGGGGCTCAAATTTACGGGTTAGCGTGCAGGTTTTGCATGTAACCGGTGCGCGAGTTCCGAATGTCTTGCTTGCTCTAGTTTGCTTATGCCGCGATGCGTACTCAAGGCAAAACCGGAGCCCATTCTCAGCCGGAACGGTGATGGGTTTTGCTTCCTCGATTGCTCTGCGGATTTTCATCCAGGTTGGATCGGTAAGAAAAACTGGCACCGTAAGAACGAAGTTTCAAAGATAACAATGAGAGGTTTTAGCTGATGGAGCGTAAAGGTAAGATATTCACATACAAGTATAGCCATCCTCGGCCTGCTGCAACCGGTCCTCGTTCTGCTCGGGACAGAACACAATGAAGCCCAAATTCATGCAAGAGTTATTAGTCCCAATGGCGTATGCTCTGGGCTCTCTATATCCATTCTTCCACATCATTCCGGAATCGGCGTGCTTGTACATGAAAGATTCCAGTGGGAAAACATGCGAAGGGTCGAGTAATTCCAGTGCATCCTTCATAAATTCCTCCGCCCTTTGGGGGACGTACACAACGATATCAGAGTCTCGTTTGAAAACACTGACCTCCAGAACTCTGTTAAACGATATTTCATCCCGCAGTGTCCCTTCCATGTCGGCCATAGCAATACATGGCGTCCGATCTCGGTCAATCCAGGGTTGGAAGGGGAACCATCTTTCGGAAAAGCCGAGGTGGGAAAGAGCACGCATTGCCCCATAAAACTGAGCAACCTCCCCTTCGGACTCTGTGAAAGGAATGGCATGCAGTCTCTCCCTTGGTAGGTAAGATAATGGCACATTGTTGATGATCGTTGCGGGGCAGTATATTATCATTGTGAAGTCCGAGCGGTCGAGGAACAGTGGTGCCTGGAACGTAGTTGACTGGAAATTATCCACGATCCTGCCTTCCTGCGAGAGTGAGTAGAGGAATTTAAACCATTTTAGAGGTTCCAGGTGGTAGTCCTGCTCGCGTTCAGTGGCAATCCTGCGCCTAACCGTGAAGACAACCTCTTTCTGGCCAAGTTGGCTAAGGCCTTGGGAGATGTATGTCCAACAGTACATCTCGCCGCTGACCATCGAGCTCATCTTGTGATAGTAGATCAAAGCTTTCAGTCGATGTTGAGGGAGAAGCGGGACTGTAATTGGCCATGATGGTGGAGTTTCGCGAGCCGAGGATCCGCGTACAGGAAGAATAAACGGCCTCATAGTTGGCTTTGGAGTCACGCATGAACCGTTTTTTTCTTCAAAAGAAATTGTGGAGAGAGAGCGTCGTTGTGCTGGGTTACGAAAAGCCTATTTTACTGCGAACAGTTTCTAGGTTCGCCTTCTCCTGGGTGATGTTGGCAACGGAGGCGGTGGAGCTGAGCAGCGGAGCAACACTTCCCTAGTTTCATACCTTACGTTGTGGGCCCGGAGTCGGTGAGCCTACTGAGGCCGGCACCTACCTTAGCGAAACGACGTGGGGCCGCTACACCGGCTTACACGGTGTAGAATCTCTGGTCCGACCGTGGACGGTCATCAGAGCTCGGGGCCGTTTTTTCGCCCCACAATTGGAGCTAAAATTAAGCGAAAATCGAAAAAATGGCAGGTGGGTCTGGGTCTCCTTGACCGGTTGCCGACCGGTCGCTCATTAAAGTTAATCTCTTTATTCATTTTTCTCCAAAATCAGTTAACGGCCAGTTGTTTACCGGTTACCAACCGGTCACTCACTACTCTCTTTATTTATTTTTTCTTTAAAATCAATTAACGGCCAGTTGTTAACCGGCTATCGACTAATCGCTTATTATTCTCTTTATTTATTTTTTCTTTAAAATTAATTAATAATAAGTTTTTTTCTCTTAAATCAATTAATAATTAATTCTTAATTAATCACTTATTATTCTCTTTATTTATTTTTCTCTTAAATCAATTAATAACTAGTTCTTAATTAATTATTAATTAATTATTTTAAAAAGTTTAAAATCACTTTTATATATTTTATTAATAAATTATTTAATAAATTATTTTTAATTTATTTTATTAAAAAAATTATTAAATATTCTTTAATTATTTTTTATTTAATTTTAAAATATTTTAAATATTAATATATTTAATTATATAAATTTATAAATAATTAATAAAATTTTTAAATAAAATATAAAATATAAAATATAAATAAAAATTAAATAAATAATAACTTTATATTAAAAATTTAATTATAAAATTATTATTATTTATTAAAAAAAAATTAAAAATTTAAATTTAAATTTTTTTTTTATAATATATTCTTAAATTATATAATTTTATATAAATTTAATTTTTTTATTTTTTATTAAATATTTATATATTTTTTTATAAAAGTTTTATTTATTTAATTATAATATTTATTATTAAATAATAAATTAAAATTAAAATTAAAAACATTATATATATAAGAGTAGATAGATATAGTAGCACGTGACTTGTTGGCTAAAAATACCACGTGATTTTCATCTCACATCTATACGAAGTACTGTAATTTTCCTCTTCTTTCTCGCTATCCTCCAGCGAGGGCAAGGCAGCAACTATCTGGAGCGATAGTTTCCTTTGCGGTTAGGACGGATTCGTTGTCTTGCAATCTAAAGCGAACAGTGGCAAAACACTACCCCCCAATTTGCCTTCACATTCAACCCGCAACTTGTTATAAATTAGCGAATTCAGAAGACATCATAGATCTAAAATTCTTTAACCTGTTTGAACTGTGGCTTACTATAGGATTAAAACAGAAAAAGGTCGAGGGTGGCCCTTTTATTGGGTTTAGAGCTGGTTTGGAGCAGGCTACACGATTGTAACAAATACACGGGCATCCCCATCAGTAATCGGGCCAAGTGGAACTTTAGGCACATCACCCTCCGCTGCCGCTCTGTATGCTTCATTTTCACGTTTGAACGTGGGGATCGGGTTTTCCAAGCGCTGCTTCTGAGTTCGCAAGAAGTTTGCAATGCCAATCCTGACATATTCGTGCTCCGTCGTTCTCGTCGGCCTTAAAATCAGGGAATGTGACGAATCAAGAAATAGTGCGAAGCAAGGGAAGTGAGGTTGAACGTCGAAGTAGGCCTCACCCAAGGAGACTCCGTGATCCAGATGGAGCTCTGTAAGCTCCCCGAAGCCGAGGGGTTCGCTTCTATCATATTCGCGACTAGGATCTGCTTTATGGATCTCCACAAGTGGACCCTTCGAATGACAGTTAGCAAAGGTCATGGAGAGGAAAAGATTGGACTCGCCAAAAGCTTAATCAAACCACCGGCCACTTTTCCGAAACCATCACTTCCAGCCGGGCGAATGTGACCGGAAATAAATTCTGTCTTGATGCGACTAAAGTCAAGCGGAACGAACTTGATACGCGTATCTAGAGACGCCCACGACCACGATGGAGCACGGTAAGTCGAAGGGACGACTACATCGCAGAATTTCTGACCATATTCATTCTTGAACCCTCCATCAGAAGGGAAGAACATAGTGAGTTCATCGTTCATTATCTGAGAACCTCCTTGCCGGACCTCTTCTCGAGCATATACCCGCCAATGTAGTTCCTCTATGATATGATCTCGCCAGATTCCGCCGTAATATTCATCACCGGTTCGGCTCGCGATGAAATTTGCCAGTCCTGACAACGCCGGCAATTTGTCTTCGCCAACCGTTAGGTTACGCATGCTATATGATTCGATATGTGCAAGCCAACCACCTCTCCAACGGCCCTCGGGTGCTTCCACCCGAACTGGTAGTCCCTCGACAAATGACGCAGTGCCATGTTGGCGAATCCCACGCTCAGACGGTGGAACATATTGCCCGTTAATAGCCACATTGAGACTGAAGAAAGTAGGATCAAAGACGGAGCCGTCCTCACCGAGAAATTCCTTTTCGCATTCCCAGTACATTTGGTCTTCAGCATAATGGACAATGCGAGGCGACAGCAGGCGTTCTTGCAAAGTCCAGCCTCTCGAGTTCAGTGTTACATGTTCGAGAGGGTCAAATCTTCGACCGAAGCCTCCAATGAAGTAAGGTGTTGGTTTTGCCCTTGTCGATGAAGGCATCCACTCTGCATGTATGTAGATCCTTGACTGCTGGCCATCATGAGAGCTGTCAAGAAATACGAATCTTTTTTCAGCAACCCAGCGAGGACCAGGTAGGTCTCCTTGAGTATCTAGCCAGGGAGCGGCGTTTGCTAAAAATGGCATTCCCAATGAGCCTGAATCCGGTGAAGTATGGAAGATCTTGGATCGCCTGTTCCAAGTAGGAAAGCATCCGCCATAGGTGTCTGATGAAGCTGCCGCTGCGATGGTCAAGTACGAATTTGCATAGATGTTGGCCATTTTTGATGCTTCGCGCTCCCAATCAGAAGGGTCGTCTTGAATTATGCAGAGGGAATCAATCCATAAGTAGCGAATTTTGATGCGCCTCGCGATTAGAACGGCATCTAAGAAGGTTGGAGGTAAGGAACTTAGCGGAATTCCCGATTTTCGAGTCCCTATCGTTGAGCATGTAGTCATGATCGCCCCCGATCCGCCCCATCGATGGCTCAGAGCAATGTATGCCCCATTCTGGCCGGATGTTTCCACTAGCTTGATATCCTTGGAATCGACCCCCACATCCAGAACACGAGTGGGGAGCGTTGCCGAAAGCAAAGCCCAGCCTGCGCACACACCGCCATGTTCTCTATTGCATGTTTCAATCCACTTCATCAATCGACAGAAGCTAAACTCTGATGCTGAATCAGTTGCACGTAACCTGCCTGGCACTGCAGCAGCCATAGGAGCATCTGTTGCCAAACTTAGTGAGCGTAGATATCATATAACAGAGCCCAACAAACCATCTTCTGTGCGTATACGCAGAAAAGTGCCGTGATAGTACAGGTCAATCCTGGGATTGCCGTTCGGATAGTAGATTTCGTTCCCATTACCTTCTGCATCTTCCATATTTGGTGTTGTAGCCAGCCGAACACCCAATCCAATCAACTGCAAGGGGCCGCTCGAGTTTCTTGACTTCCACCAATTTCCAAAAAGCCAAGGTCGGATAAACGCATCATCGGCGAAAAGATAGCCGGGCATGTCTGTTGCAGGCTGCGCAGGCCCTTCTACGCATGTGTCTGATCCAGGACCAAAGTCGCCAAGTTGGAAATGCCCCATTGTTTGTGTTCCATCCGAAAGCTCGCCTGGCTGATAGCCCACCCAACCTCCTCTGCCGATTCCTTTGTGCCTGAGATCAACGCTCTTACGGACTTCATATGCAGCTCCCAGAATGAGAGCGCAGAGTGCGCACTGATTCGCAGAGCCCTTCAGAGCCTTTAAGCTGGGTTGATGAGGAAAACCTGGTTCATCTTCACCCGGCAAGTCCGCGAACCGTATCGCCTTGCAATACTGGCATATATGCTCTATATTGTGAGATAACAGGTCTGATGGGAAGCTTGCCAGGGTGGGTGAAAGGAAGTGCGTCATCGCTCTTATGAACTGGCGGAATAGTAATTATTTGTCAGATGTGAAATATGTCCTTTCAAGATCTTTGTCTCTTATAATCCGAGTACGTATTGTTAATGATCTCCGTGCTCAGGTGGAGAAAGGTGGTGGTCTAGGGCGGTCCGTACTGTAAAACATTTTCCTGCTCACTTTTCGGGTAGTCTGGTGCAAACGGGGCTTCTTGACCGCCTTTTTAGGTCCCCGATCCGAGAAATTTTGGTTGGGGTGCAGCACGGCAATGTGGGGCCGAAAAACCAAGTGGAAAGTAAGCTGGTGCTGGGACATCACGCTCTTATGGCCTTCCGTATCCTACCCCTGAAAGTGGAATTCTCATATTTTCTTCCCATTGGTAGAAGCACTCAAGTAATCTATAGGAAAGAGGAACTGGATTACTTGGCAGAATTCTAGCATTTCATTGTCGGTGATCAAGTCAACAAAGTCAGATGATATTCAGAAAGGCTTTTCAATTCGTGGCAGAAACCATCTAAACCACTATCCTGCAGTTTCAAGGATACAATCTGAATACTGCGGTGCCAATGAGAAAAGACCACCTATCGAAAATATCCTTAGCATCATCATTCTTCTCATATCCTCGACGACCCACGATACACGTATAGGCCAGTCTCCCTTCTCAATCGTTCGCTCGCATACACGCAGAGCTTTCCAATCAAACCAACCATTCCCTCATGCTCCTTGCGTACTGCAATAGGAGTCGTCATCAGGCCATCAAACAACGAAAGAAAAGAAAGTGAAAACGAAGACTCGGCCATTCTCCAGTGACCAGAGCTACCCGCATTACGATACACAAACAATGCTTTAGCCACGAAAGAAGCTTTCCAGAGCGCACCCTGATGCAATGGATGCCCCAAGAATAGTAACTCAACAATATGCTTCACACAACCAACAGTGCGGAAAGAGAAAACAATCTCCAATGAACCACACAACCACCTCTCTCGAGTCTCAACCACGATTGCTAATGGCAGAGCTCTCGTCTACCTGCCTCAACACCCACTCTTCCGTGCCCAGTGCCTGTCAGCACGAAGTTCCCAAACCAGATCATGAACACATTCCGCTTAGTCGGAGTAGTTTTGGTACCTCGGTCTCTGCCAATATCAACGACTGGCCCATCGAATAGTTGCATATCATTCGCGAGACCGACAAATCCAGAAGCCGGAAATGGGGAGGCTTCAGAGTAGTTATTGCTATAATCTGCGAGGCAAAGTAAATCTGGTCGCGAGATTGGGGACAGGATAGTGACAGGTCGCTCAGCAAACGAACAAGTTTCTGGCAAATGTTGAAATGTGACATTTGGTCTGGAGGCAAGGGGTTGCTGGAGTGGATTTGATATCGTAGCGGGGAGAAGAAGAGCCAAGCCCACAAGCAGAGCGAACATCCATTTCCAATGAGATCTAGTAGATGCACCGGGCATGTCGGCAACACACTCCTCCATGTTCCAGGTGCTTGAGAACATCAAGTTTTGCTCGATCTGATGTGGGTCCTCGAACACCCGTGCGTCGGCGTACGTCAACCAAGTATGTTCGAGCTCAATGTCCCAGTCGCTAGTGAACATTGAAGGTGTCTTGGAAGAGCCGGAAGACGATACGGTTGAAAGATCGGCAGAATCATTGCAAGGAATGTCTGGAGACCCTTTGGACACCTCAACTGGAGGCATTTGGTCAGAATCGGACGAGATCTTGGCTCTTTCCTTCCCTATTTTGAGTCTCTCAAGCTCTTCCTGGACTTTCTTGAATTGCAAATCTGCGTCATCCTCACACGGCTTCTTCTCGTCTTTGAGTCTCTCGAGCTCTTCCTGGGCCTTCTCGAGCCCCGAAGCCACAGCTTTGTCCCGATCTTTCTGCTCCTCTTGCTGAAGCTCAAGCTGCTTGCTGGACTCAGCAACCTGAGCTTCCCGAGTCTGTAGATACTGAAGTCTCTGGGAATAATCGCGCTCTTTGCTCGCCAGGTCCTTTTCTCTGGACGTCAATTCTTCGTCCCTGTCTGCACAGTCTGCCTCGAACTGTGATTTCTCTAATGCCAACAATTTTTCCCTATAGTCAAGTTCGGCAACCCGTTGGGCATGGTTCTTCGATCTATTTTCAACTGCTTCGTCGACCGTACTGCGCCAAATCCTGATACGGGTTTCCTCCTGCTCTTTGACCTTCTTCTCCAATTGCTCGATCTTGAAGCTCTGTTTTTTAATAACCGCCTGCGGGTTACTGATTGTACCGTCTCCCTTCCGGACATTCTCCGCCAGAGGATAAGCAGCAGAGGTTGGCTCAACCACGCAAAAGTCCTTGATTGTCCCGTCCTGCTCTGGGACATTCCCATTGGAAGAATCAGGAAGTACCGACTCTTCAATGCTTGGGGTCGGTGCAGACTTTTGAGGGCAGAATTGGGATTGAACAATGTCATTGTTCAAAGCTGCATTGGGACATTCATTGGCTTGAGACTCATTGTTCAAAGTTGTAATGGGACTTTCGGCAACTCGAAACTCCAAAATCGTAATAGGACGTTCGGTAACTCGAGGCTCATTGTTCAGAGCTATAGTAGAACATTCAGCGACTCCAACCTCACTGCCCAAAGTCGTAGTAACAAATTCAGCGACTTGAATATCATTCTCCAAAATCAAAGTGGAACATTCAGTAACTCCAGTGTGTCAATAATCATGATTATGATTATTTTTTGGGTATAATCATAATCAAATCAACCAAAAAAGGCCATAATCATAATCAAATCATAATCAAATCAACATAATCATGATTAAATCATGATTATGTTGATTATAAATTCACGTGACCCACGTGACCCGGAAAAACTTCGGCCCGGCGGCCGCTAGGGTAAGCTTAAGCCTAATAAGGCCCAGTAAATGCTTAGCGCCACCTTTTCACCTCGCTAAGGATTACTAAGCGATATCGCCACAAAGAATATATCACGTGAAACACTCTATATCACATGGCTTTCTATCATGTGGACGCGCTATAATTATATTTAATTAACTATAAGCCTTATTATCTCTTTTTTCCTTATTTTAATTATATATATATTATAATAATATTACTTTTATATAATATTAATTAAGGATTAAAATATTTTAATTTTAATAAAGTCACGTGCTTTAAATAATCATAATCATAACTAAATTATGATTAGTTTTTTTTCTATAATCATAATCAAATCATAATCAAATCAAGGTAATCATGATTAAGTTAATTAGGTTGATTATTTTTTTGACACACTGAGTAACTCGAGGCTCATTATCCAGAAGTGTGGTAGGACATTCAGTAACTCGAATCTCGTAATCCAAACTCGTCGCAGGAGATTTAATGACTCGAGACTCATCATTTAGAATTTTAGTGGGACATTTAGTGACTCGAATCTCCTTGTCCAAAATCGTCGTAGGACATTCGATGATTAGAGACTCAATGTTCAGAATTGTAGTGGGACATTCAGGGACTCGCAGCTTTAACTGCACCAATTTGTCGATGATTTCTTTCATCTCTTCGTCCGTACAATCGTACTCGGAGCGTGGGTCTCGATTGTCTTCGATATTCCATTGAAATGGTCTGGACTTCCACGCCTCCTTGTTGCGATATTCGAAGTACTCGGGATCCAAGTCAACTTGCTTGATCTCAATGTTCTGCACTGTGTCAGAACATTCTGGGGTGATAACTGCCTCTTCGAAGCTTGAGGTCTCGTCATTTGTTACAACAGGGACTTCCTCTGTCGCGATTTCACCGCTAGCAATGTTCCCAGTAATGTGGAACATTGGTTGGGAAACAACAGGTGGCGGTGTACCAGGTGTTGGTTCAGCATCATATGTTGCTACTTCTTGTTTTTCAATGTACGGAGCAGTGCTGGGAGGTTGAGCTGGCTCAGAAACGACATCCAGTTCGTCCAACTCATTGTTCACGGTCGGCCTGTACATAGGTTCTGGGACAACGGACGTAACCTCAGGCTTCAGGTCTTCCATCTCATTGTTCACGGTTGGTCGGTACGTTGGCTGCGGGATAGTAGCAGCTACAGCAGGCTTCAGATCTTCCATTTCATTGCTATCTGATGTTCTTGTGGTCTCGGGGTCATCCCAAATCGATGGAAGAGTGTCAGGAGCTGGCAGCAATCCGCCTTCATCGTGGTTAGTTGCATTTTGAAGGGACCAAGGCTTATGAGGCACGGGAGGGACGAATGCATGAGTTGCAGGTTTCCAATTAGGATTAGTAGGGCTGTCACGCAAGATATCAGAGATAGAGGGGCGCGCAGAAGCTAGTGCATACGGGGTTGCAGGCTGAAGTGCTTGCCCAAACAGAGGACTGGTATGTGTGCTGAAAGACGCCCCTAGTTGGGGATTTCCAAAGGCACCAGATGGAACTGGGTAAGTTTTCATCTGACTACGGACATCTCTTTCAATGAGACCTTCCTCTTTGGTCTGCTTGGTGGGCATAGCCGTAGACGGTGAGTACGGAGTGATGCATCGTACTATAGAAGTTTGGCTTGAATAGCCGTAGGAACCAGAACTAGCAGGATTTTGCGTGGCAATCAAATGCTTGTTTGGGTTCGGGAACATCGAAGGATGGAATAAAGGTATATTCGAGTTGATAGAAGCGGCCAATGGTAAAGGGGGTGTTATGACTTGACTCCCAGGTAGTTGAGAAGGTTGAGGGAACAGCATCGAATCGTTTTGTCTGATAACACCTGCTGTGGATGGAAAAACGGGAATTACGTCTTGTGTAATGTTGTGGGCGGACGAAACTACCAACTCTGGAGATGTTCTATCTACCTGCTTGGGATGAGATTGAGAAGTAGGAGGGTGTGGAGTGTTCGTTGTTACAGTTGGTGGGCTGATTTCGTCCGGAACGGAGCCCATTGTTGAGCGTTGTTGCTGCTGCTTGGGAGGAAACTGAGAAGTAGGAGGGTGCGAAGAGGACGCTGCTGCCGTTGATTGGTTGATTTCGTCCGGACGAGTACTATTTCTTGAAGGTTGGTCTTGCTGCTTGGGAGGAGACTGGGAAGTAGGAGGGTGTGGAGCGTACGCTGCTACCTTCGGTTGGTTGATTTCGTCCGGACGAGTGCCATTTCTTGAAGGTTGGTCTTGCTGCTTCGGAGGAGAATGAGAAGTAGGAGGGTGTGGGGCGGATGTTGCTACCTTTGGTTGGTTGTCTCGAAGGGAGCCAATTCTTGTTGAAGGTCCGTAGGGAGTGTATGTCGTTACCGTAGGTTTGGCGATTTCTTCGAGAATGGAGCCAAGTTTTGAAGGTTCGTGCTGCTGCTCCTTCAATCGAGCTGCCAATCTTGAAGACCTGGCTGACGTTGCTGGTTTTGCAAGTGAAGGGGTTGCTGCAGGATCACGCTGCTCAGAAGTGGTGGACGACATATTGGGTAGCGTTGACTGTGCAGATGGCGGAACAGTAGGAGATTGAAGATCTGTAGCTTGGGTGGGATTTGCCATAGAATCCATGCTTGCAGGGACGGCCGGGGTCATCGTGAGACGAGCGCTGCTCTTGCCTTTCGGCTTGCTGATCTTCCTCCCCTAACCGTGATGGTTGTGGTATTGCTCTCAGCATTGTGAACTTCATGTATGATTTCTGTATCTGTAGTATTTCTGGCCATTGTGGATGGTGCGCTCAAGTCGGTATTCAGGGTGGAAAGCGTCTGGCTGGGTTGAGGGGGTTGACCGGAGTCAACTGGCTGACTCGTAGTCGGAGGGGCGTCGGAGGGAGGTTGAGCAACTTCAACAGCACTAGGACCGAGTCGCAAGGTCGTCTTTCCTTCCTCGTTGCGTGTTACTGTCGGGCCTTGGTTCTGCGACGGTTCTGAAGCTTCTGGTGGCGGGTGATCGCCGCCTGTATCCGCGTATCCCATTGTTTTGAAATCAGCCATGGCCGTTGTTAGATTACCAATGGTATCAGGTACAGTGAGGGGCGTCAAAAGAGGGTAAGCTCGTGGACAGAAGGTCGTTGTGGGAAGATCGATGATGGGTGATTTGATCGAAGTTGTTGGAGGTCAGAAAACAACTCCGAGTTGACGCAGGCTTATCCTTACGCTCTAAATTTTCTAGCATCCAGTGACTCTTACGCGATTTCATTGTTCGCGTTTTAGGAAAGATGAGATGAAATACTTCGACTCAGTTCGGTAAACAAAGGCCGGCAAAACACTCCGTATCGGATCGGAACAACTTCACCGGATCTGCCGACGGGCGACGTCATTTCAAGATCAAGTCGAATAAATCAATGCAACAATAATTCGTTGTGACAACTGTTGATGGTATCTTGACAGTCAGTGGAGCGAAGTGAAGTTCAGAATGTGAGAAAGGGGCTCGCTTAAATTTCCTAAACAAGCGAACCTAGAAGTTGAACATCATGAGCCCAGCCATGCGAAATCGCAACGGGGCTATTCATACGTCAGATTGTATGGAGGTGCTGTCTCGTCATTGAGTTGCTCAGCTGCTGGGCAGAGAGAAGCAGATACGTACAACGGCGTTCCGCCCCATACATGCTCCGCCCGAAAAACATGGCACCGAACCCCTCAGAAATCCAAGAATAAAAGAACGCTTGCAAATAGCAAAGAAAGAAACATGACATCAAAAAAACCCACCAAAAGAGCGAAGAATGGTCGCCCTCGAAGTCTGCCCATAATGTATCATCCTCGCCAAAGCCTATGAACAACTGTCAACTGTCCGAACTTGCGGGAAACTCTACATCTGAATGACGACGTCGAAATAATTTCCACGACTATTTCGATTCCAGATCGCTTGCTGATGCCACAACAGATGTAGTGAAGTGTAAAGAGCGGATGCTGCAGTCTTTACAACAACCTAGAGCTCCTCTCCTTTCGGTAATCGGAATGGAGAGCGGAGAGGGGGATAGCTCGCGAGGACAGAGATTCCAGAGGATCTTGACACGATCAGCTGCGCATACATCAGAAATCAGTGTATCGCTCTGACAAACCAAGCACTTACTGGTAGTAGAGTTTCTACCTAGTCGTTCTTGGAGTTTTTCTTTGCGGTTGGAAGGGGTGGTGGAAGGCCGAAGGTCTTTGGCATCAAGTAGGCCAGGATAGGAGTTAGATGAGCAAATTCAGACAACAACCCGAAAAGAAGAGAAAATACACATAACCCTATCCTTGATACAACTCGTATGGGGTTCTTCATTGCCGTGATCAGAAGGAATACCAGTGACTGCATCAGGACTAGGAAGCTCTTCGCCAGGTGTTGGCTTGTTCTGAAGGTTCTCGCCCGAAGAAAGCACCATCCAGGACTTGCTGAGGTCATCGAATTTTGCTCGACGATTGTTCGCCATCGTATTTCTTTGAGTTGGATGTTATTTGGATGGGAGTTGACTCCAAAGCTGTCGACGCAGAATAGATATAACTGAAAAGGGGCGAAAGTTTGGACGCTTCGTAGAATGAAAATCGCAGTCCAAGTGTCTCAGAAAAGGTTTGTTCTGGAAAGAAAGCCAGGAACCTTTGATGTGCAAAACAGATTATAAATATTGGCTTATATCATGCCTCGAAAGAATTTGATATATTTAGAGAACAACATGAGGAGCTAAATTTCCTTTAAAATCAGATAACAGGACATGGCTATAATATCTTTGGGATTCAAGTTCACAAAGGTCAGTAGGGACCAGTTACGAAATGCAACTTCTCTTATGCGAGAAAAGCTGTAGTATTCAAGTAGTATCCATGAAACCTAGTATTCCCGGAGCAAACGAAGACCCTAACGGAATTTCCAGGGAATTCCGAGCCGTAAAAAGAAATGCAATCCAAACAAAGCATCCGCTGATTTGCCACATCTAATGGAATAAAGATAGTGACAATTTTTATGAACTCCCCAATCCGCGGCAACAACAAAACGCCCAAGCGCTTCGATATCCGCTCCTCGATTCTCCTCTTCTCTCAAGCCCTGTCATCGCCAGGAATAGAACTTCCAGAAACTATGCTCTCAAAAGTAGAGCAATCGAGAAGCACGTATCATTGGCCTTGATCTACTTGTCGTTGAGCTTATCGAACTCTCTCTGGATGAAGTCCTTCGCAAAGGTTTCAATGTCAACTTTCACAATCTGACGCTTGACTTCAGCCTCGAGCTCGCGGCATCTGCTTTCTCATGTTGACTTCATCAATGTGTCGGTGGCCAACACTGTACCGGCATTCGCATCTTGTGGCTCGACTGGCCTGTGGCGCTTCAAATTTTCGACCTAACGTTCGAGGTCGCTTACGGCTTGCCTGTTGCGCTTGAGATCCGCAATGTCATGCTTAAGCCTAGCCACTTCATCCTAAAAGTCGCAGATCTGCAACTCATTCTCGACGATCAAGTCCGCAGACCATTTAATGTAGTTTTAGGTCTCATCAGGCTAAAACCAATCTTCAGATTCGATGTTTTCGATAGCCTTTTCGATCTCCTCGATGATGTTGTCATATTTGGCTTGGAGCGTATTGAAGTTGCGCTTGAGCAACTGGTAGTCGCCGGTTGACGGAGCGAAGGAGGCCATGAAGTTTTTTGTGATAACTCAAACTACTAGAGATGATGGTATAGTCGATGTAAATGTATGAAAGAAGGCGAGGTAGTTGGTGATGGCAGGTTGCTGGTTGTGGGTGTCGTGGTCTTGGGAAAAGTTCGTTGTAAGAAAGAGGTATTGCCAAAGAGAGAAGACGGTGCTCTTAACATGAAGAGATCAGGCAATTAAATTTAGTTTTAGATAAAGGAGAGGGGTACTTTGTTGTTGCTAGAACTGCTAAGCTGAACGACTTGATTTCTATTCTACAGTGGTCAGGTACGCTGTATTTATAGGCGTCAGCCCCCTGTAAGTCCCTGTGGCGACGATTATTCCAGGGCCTTCTAGCGTCTTCCACGCCACTGGTGGCGCACCCTCCTTTACAGGGCCTACGGGCCTTCTAGCACCTTCTACGCCACTTAATAACAACATACTTCATCAGTGGTAGCAATCACGTGACTAAAATCACCGGTCAGGACTCGTTCTGATTTGGCACTGACCGTCATTACTCACCATGGACGTGAAGGGAGCCTTTGACGCAGTCCTCCCAGGCCAACTTGCCCTTAGGCTCCACGAACAAGGCTGGCCTGATCACCTAGTCCGCTAGGTATACTCCTTTGTTACATGGCGGACCGTAAGGATCCGGCTAGACGGCGAAACAGGCCCAGAGACAGCAATTCAGTGCGGCTTGCCTCAAGGCTCCCCTATCTCACCAATCCTATTCATACTATATATAGCCCCACTCTTTTGGCTAGGCGTGCTAGCACACAGATTTGGCTATGCAAATGATATTGCCTTACTGGCTATTTCCAAGAGCTTACAAGTCAATTGTAATAGCTTACAAGCAGACGCCCAAGAGGCCCTCCAATAGGGACAGGCTAAGGGGATTACCTTTGACCCTAAGAAGTCAGAGCTAATCCACTTCACACGACAACGAGCAGACCCACTGCTAGCTAGTAGCCCCACCGTTACTACTAGTACCCACGTTATACAAGAAGCCACCGGCCCGTTATGCTAGCTAGGCATGTTCTTCGACAAGAAGCTGTCATTTAAACCGCACGTCTATACTCTAGCCATAAAGGCCCTTACAGTTAATAATGCCCTCCCTTCCCTAGATAAGACGACCCGCGGAATGCTATCAATCTTCCTTTAACGAGCTATAAAAGCTTATGTCCTCAAGAAAGGCTACTTTGCGGCTAAGACCTAGTAGCCAAGCAAGACTAAGACAAAAAACGGACAACGCGTCTCAAACCAGGTAGACTCCCATCTAGGCTTACTAGAAAAAGTAATACTTACAAGCGTAAGAACTATTCTCCTAGTTTACAAGATTACACAAATTGCAACTTTATATAAAGAAGCACGCTTATAACTACTAGAGATCGAACTTAACCTCATTGCAAATACGTTTATTACGAGAATAACCCGGTTAAACCCACAATACCCACTTACGGCCTGTAAAACGCAAGTCTTATAAATGAAGATAAATAATACACGCTTCACACATCTCCTATTCTCTCTCTCACGGACAAAACAAGTCAATCCACTTCAAGTCCCCTTGTAGATTATAAGAGAGACTCGTATAGACACTTGTAAAAGGATCAATACCTTACAAGGGTGGACGAAAGCAAAAGTTATAATAGACTTCTTAGAATTCTTACCGTTAATACCTCTTAACAATATCCAAGTATTCTTTGACAAGTCAAAAAGCGAGTTTACAAATAAAGCCATTAATTACGGGGCCATAACTTACCAATACGGCTTGCAAATTGACCATAAATCAAAGTCCCTTGGCCCACACGTAGAGGTCTTTGATATAGAAGTAACAAGCACTCTTGAGGGCGTACGTAACGCGCTCACGTTATTAAGAGCCAAGCTAATAACTGACTTATAAGTCTTCTTAAACAATTTAAAAGTGGCTTATTGTCTCCTCTTACCCTTTATAAGCTCGTTACAACAAGTATTCACAAACTTCCAAGAAGTGGCACAATAATGGCCATTACGCTAGCGTCTCTTATACACGCTCCCAGGCGCCTTACAAGTCCGCTAGGTACCAGGACACGTTAATATCCCAGATAACGAAGTAATTAATCAAGCCGTAAAGGAAGGAGCTACTCTCCCCCCACCCCCACGGGCCATATATACACTCGCCTCCCTCAAGAGGCTTATAAAAGTTAAGGCAAATAACTCTCTCATATAGTTATGGCTTATCACAACCCTATAAAGCTACCGCGATCTCGGTATATAATACATGCACGATATAATAAAGCTTGGACTTAAAAGAGGAACGCTTAAGTGGATACTAGTCTCACGGATATATTATAAAGACTTTGCGGTATATCACAACCGCTTCTATTACTATAATATTACACTTAATTGTAATTATAGACAATTAAAGTCCCCATTACACTTCTTCTTTTATAAGAAAAGTAATACAAATCAACTTGGCTTAAAGATACTTATAATAAACAAGATCATATACTTATTAAGGATAATAAAGGGTATAACCGCTTTAACAAATTAGATCACGAGCTTACAATTCTTTATAGATACTTGTAAACTATACACTAGACTAGAGGACCCCTCTTAGCCTAGTGTATTGCATACACTTATAGTCTTCACCTTTTCTTTCCTCACTTTCCTTACCTCTTTTACACTTATAATGGGCGGTAAGAGCGGGTAGACCAGGGATAGCGGGTCACAAGTAAGGGGACCGATTATAACGGGGACAGCAAAATATACCCGTAATAGGGAATGACTACAAATAGCTATAAAACTGTAAAAATACAATTACGTGTAAAACAAATTGTAATAGTTAAAAGTAGTTAAAACTGACTATGTGGCCCTTACGGCCCATAGCGTCTTATAGTCCTATAGGCTCCCCTAGGGCAGGGGCCACGTGCCGCTGTCCGCCAGACGTTAAATACAGACACACACACACGCACTGACCGTCGTGCCATATGCACACTCGCCTCCTTCAAAAGGCTTGCAAAAGCTAAGGCAGACAACTCTCTCACACAGCTATGGCTTACTACAGCCCCGCAAAGCTACCGCGACCTAAGTATACAATACACACACGATACAACAGAACTCGGATTCAAAAGAGGAGCGCTTGGGCGGATACTAGCCTCACGGACATACCACGGAGACTTTGCGGTATACCACGACCGTTTCCATCACCACGACGCCACACTTAGCTGTAGTTGCGGACAGCTAAAGTCCCCATTATACTTCTTTTACAAGAAAAGCAACGCAAACCAACTTGGCCCGAAGGCACTCACAGCAGACAAGATCGTATACTTGCTAGGGATAACAAAGGGTGCTACCGCTCTGGCAGACTGGATCACAAGCTCACGGTTCTTTATAGATACCTGCAAACCACATACTAGGCTAGAGGACCCCTCTTAGCCCATCGCATCGCACACAGCTATAGTCTTCACCTTTTCTTTCCTCACTTTCCTTACCTCTTTTACACTTATAATGGGCGGCAGCAGCGGGCAGACCGGGGATAGCGGGTCACAGGTAGGGGGACCGACTGCAACGGGGGCAGCAAAACATACCCGTAACAGGGAACGACCGCAGACAGCTATAGAACTGTAGAAATACAGCTGCGTGTAAAACAAATTGTAATAGTTAAAAGTAGCTAGAACTGACTATACGGCCCTTACGGCCCATAGCGTCTTATAGTCCTATGGGCTCCCCTAGGGCAGGGGCCACGTGCCGCTGTCCGCCGGACGTTAAATACACAAACACACACACACACACGCACTGACCGTCGTCAAGAACAACAAGGTATGTTCAATATACCAAGTGAATCATTCAAATGAGAGTATTCCAAACCACAACTGTACGGGAATGGTAGAATCAGGTTTTACTTCCTGGTAGCTGATTATTGTAAGGAGTTTGAGTCCATTTCGAAACGAGAATGTGGAGATGGATTTGATGTCTAGAACATGGGCGCACAGGTTGAAGGGAAGAAATATGTCCCAACAATTGGTAAGAGATATCACGTAGCACAGTAAAACAAGCAAGAATCAATACCAAGCAGCTGCTGCGAAAACCATTAAAGTTAGATAACAGAATGAAAATGCTGAAACTTCAGGCCAATGGCGAGCGAGTTACAAAGCGTGCAGGTATCCGGGGATGTTCCATCCACAAACCGGGTTCAGTTCTATGAAACGAGCAAGTGGTTGAACATCAGTGTGCCTTCGTGTGTATAATCTCTATATTCACGGCAGAAGATCAAATCTCTCCAATCTCGGTACCAGATAAGGCACCCTCTTCGCAGTATCAATTCTATCCCACTTCCTACGTGCCCTTATCAGTCGCTTTGCCGCCCGAGCCTGAACAATTCTCCACAGATCAACTCCAGTAAAGTACTTGCCGCCCAAAGCATCATCGATCTGCTTGGCCACAAGAGGCATCTTGCCTTGCAATATAGCTTTGGCCCAGCGGTTGTAACGTTGATTTGATCTACCCGGGCCGTAGTACGTGATGAGGCGATTGAAGATTGCGCTTCTGACGCCTGGTCCGTTAATGTAGACACCGTGGTGATTCAGTTGCTTCAAGAGTGTGATGCCTGATGTGATTGCAGGAAGATCGTTTGTTCTCGTAATTGGAATTACGCCTTGCCGTATGTCTTCGAGGGGAACGGTTCGTCTTTTGAGGTTGTGGATGAAGCCCCATTCCACGATAGCCTTCTGCAGTGAGACGTCGAAGAGCATTCTGAGGGGATGGAGATGGTGAGATGTCGGGACCTGGGCTGGAACCCGAAATCGGCGAGGTGGCCAGGCAGAGGAAGTAGCAACTGGGCCGTACCAGGCTGCAAGCTCAACACAAAGATTATGGAGATCATCAAACCGTCCAATTTTGCCCAGTCGACGAAGGACCTCTCGCCAGTGGAGGATGGGGACAAAGCTTCCGGATCTCATGATTCTTTTTAGGATTGCGATCACCATGTTTAAGTCGTTGCCAGGTCCAGGCCCTGCGTCGGTCATCCCTCGAATCGGCATCGGTCGTTTACCCCGATTTCGTGGACGAAGCGTGTGCCGGATAATGTGAGCAATAGACTTCGTTGTAACGGGAGTGCCAGCAATCTGCATGTCGGCCAGCATTTCCGTCACTGCTGTTCTGCTGCCGCTGGTAACATGCCAACGAAGGATTATATTGCTTCTCTCAATGTCAGGAGACTTGCTGGCGAGAGAGCGGATCGCCAATGTACGTCTGTATTGAGTCCAGTCTTTGGCTCTCGCATAGGACGTGAGTAGGAATTCCTGCAAATCACTATCCTCAAGCGCTTCGGGGTGCTGATCGCTGTTGAGCAATGATTCGAGGAGAACGTATCTCCGATTCTTGGAGAAATTCTCGAGGGCCCGAGAGAACAACGAGTTCCCAACGGATATTCCCAGATCTCTTAGCTGGTTGAGACGAAGAACGACAGCTTTCGCGTCTGGATCTCGGAGAGCTATAGCTTGCAATGACAACGGGCCTATTTCCTGAACTCCTAGAGCATGGACGGCATTGATGGCAGCGTCCAGGGAGACCCATCTGGTTGCAAACCATCTAGCCCCCAAGCTATCGTTGTATTTCTTCACTGAGACATTGAACGTCTTCCCGTGAACCAGGTTCATCATCTCTCGCGAAATTTTAGTATTATCTTGGAGCTCATTGGCGATGCTTGACGCAAATGACACCCCAGCATCAACAAGGCTCTTCGTAACCTTGATGGCATTCTGGCGGTCATAAATAGCCAGGAAGTGTACCAGTGGCTCGACCATCTTTGACGAGGAAGGCAGATCTCCATTCTTCAGAAGAAAGAAGTGCCATTTCAAGGCACTTTTGAAGTCCTCTCGCTGGCAGAGAAGCGGAATAATCCTCGAGTAGGAACTTCGGTGCTTGTTCTGAGTGTAGATGGCTCTCAAGGTCTCCATGTCACCACCCTTAAACACCACCTGGCGACACATCTCCGAAAATTGGTTAGCACCCATTGGATGGCGCGCGAAGAGTCGGTTGTGCAATCTGATTGCATCCCTGCCCTGCCCATGGACAAGAAAGTGTTGCACGACAAAGCTGGAGAGACCCGACCAATGTTCTCCAGTCTCGTCATACATCTTGTCTGCATACCCACATAATTCCTCCAACAGAACATGATCGTGTAATCCTACAGCAAGAATTTCCGGCCAGAACCTCTCTGCCAGAATTCCTTTCGTAGGCAAGTGGAGATTCATTCTCTGGATGGCATTCCAAAATGTGATAACACCAGACGTTCCATAAATTCTCTTCCTGTATTCCAAAAGGCAGGCCCATAGCTTCCAATCCTTTCTGTATCCGTCCTGGTCCAACAGCCTAACTCTATTCCCTGCAGGAATTGTGTCCAAATTTGATTCGAATTCAAGCTGCTCGTGAGTGAAAAGGTTCTCATCCCATTGTCCTTTCGCTTTACTCTTGGTAATACCCCGTTTCCTCCAAGAGTTAGATGAGGCTGGCGCCACGACGGAGACTGTCGACGTAGGGACGGATAAGGTGTGTTTTTCGATCTTGGCTCGAGGTTGGATTTCTCTCGCGGGTTCGCGTTCTGCCTCCACATCAAAATCTTCGACTTCTCGAGCTGCTGCAGCTACGCTGATACATCGGCGACCACATATCTCTCTTTTCTTTCCAAGTCTCTGCGTTATCTCCACCGATGTATTAGATGCTGGGGACCCAACTAGATATCGAAGAAATTCGAGGGAAGAAGGCCTCGAAAGAAGCCTTTGCAGGGCTGGACCCATCCTGTTGTTCTACCAATGACCAATTGGCATACTCGTGGTCTCGGACCTCCATTTCATTTCTTGTTGCAGTGGTGAGATATTGCTATCTACAGGCCTGCATTCCAGAGGCTTCTGGTGCTTGAGGTTGAAGTGCTTAGTCATCTTCTGCGCTAGCCCTAGCTTCTCCGAGGTGAAGCTCCAACATCGAACCATCGTCACGACGACACCAAATCTTCCGTCAGTCACATCAATCTTCTGAAATCCAGTCATAATGGCAGGGTAAGTACCAATTCCCATTCGCGCTACTCTGCCTAACCTTTCCGGGTGTTCCTGGAGTTGGCGGAATTGTTGTTGCAGGCCTTTACTGATCCCGGAATGGCCTCATTTCTCAACCAGAAAACAATTGCTAACGGGACCTCTGCTCCAGCTTCATCAACCGCGAAAACCGCGTTCCTTACTACCAACGGCTGTTTCAGGATGGTCAACGACACGCTGTTCGTCAATGGAACCAGGTACGTGAGCTGCTGCATCGAACCACTTCCATAGCTGTAGAATGGAAAGGTGGAAAGCCAGAACGGGAGTGAATAGCTAACGATGAATTGGATGGCAGACCTCCAAGAGCAGAATCCTGCTCAGGCCCTACTTAGTTCTCTTGTTCGGTAGCTTTGCTGGGTCGATGTACATGATGGGCCGCTTGGTATTGGGACACAAGACCTGGTTTGGCAAGGGATAGATGGGTTGATTTGAAAGGGGTCATCGAGCAGGGGGCAGTTCATTTGTTGAGGGTGGCTAGAAGGTTGACTCTGGGGTTTGCGGGTGTACCATCAATCCGAAGAATAGAATTCTGATTCCAAACCCCATTTCCATCTGTGCCTTTGGTGGATGTCCGGGAGCACGATGCAGGATAATGCTGGGGACGAATAACCATTAAAAGGACGATATCGTTTCATGTCACCCAGTGATATTCTCGAAGCTATGAAACTAAGATACAGGGGAACTCACCAAGCCAAATCAGGCAGAAGTGTGAGAATATGCAAACCCCATATGCAGAACCTAATCCCGCGTATATCCCCATTTGACCCCCAATAACTTATCCTACACATGGCACTCTGCCCATCTAAAGCACGAAGTAGCTCTTAGAATCCATTGCCACCACTATCTCTTCTCAGCATCTCCGCAACATCCGCATCCAATCCATCATCACCTCCAAGATCAGGGAAGTCGTCATTCAGTTTTCTCTTCTTTGCACTTCCAGCACTAGTAGCAGAGGGTGGTCGAACATAGGACGTCGAAAGGCTTGACAGGAGATCTGATCCGGCAGATGGGGCGTGTGGGACATGAGGTTGTTGCACAGGCAATGTGCCGTTGTTGTTGGCATTGGATGGGGACAGGTCATACTCGGGAATTGGTTCGGTCGCTGGTGGTTTGGGGTATCCAGGTGGGGTCAACGCCTCTACCTCTGGTCGATCTGGCTCGGCTCCAGGGGTGACTGGCGAGTGATGTTGACCAGGAGAACCACCAGCAGCTCCTGCGGGTGTACTAGGGTTGCTGTTCGACGTAAAGCCACGCATGATGCTGTCCTCTACATCCTTCTTCTTGTTATCAATCTCAGTCTTGCGACTAGTTAACTCACTGAGCTGCTTCTCTTCTGCCTTGAGGGCATCACGATTCGACTCTAGTATCTTCTCCAAACCTTCAATTAAGAGGCTCCGAGCCTTGATGCTCTCAGCAACGGCACCTTCAGCATTCGCCAGTGTCTTGAGAAGCCCGTTGAGTCTAGCAGCGTGAACTGGTGCGGTTGGTACAGGTGCGTTGGGATCAGTAAGCTTGTCGTAGTCTTGTGATGCAGCGTTCAGCGAGGTTTTAGTCGAGAGGATGAGTTTAGATAGGGTTTGCTGGGGAGCAACAAGGGGGGCCAGCTCGTTAGGGACGGAGTTTGGATTTGAGGAGAAAATAGAGCCGCCCTTTTTCGTAGCTGTTCGAGACTTGTCAAGTTCTGCCAGAATTAGTGTATGCCCCGCTAGGACAGTCTCATTATCGTACCATCAATTCGCGACTCAATTGCTTCCTGTATTGGGAGCTCAAAAATCTGCCGTGCTCTCCATACCTCCACAACTCTCCTCAGCTTCTGCTGAACCTCATTTGTAGCCCCTTTGTATGCGGTCGCGGTAGCTTCAGCAATGACTGGAGAGAAGGCAATGAGGAAGTCATCCTTGCGGCGAGCTTTCGATTGCTGTGCAACTTCTACAATTGCGGAAGTCATTAGCAATCCGATTTCTACATCAACGTCCAGAACTTTCCTAGCAGAAAAAATGGTAGCAGAAATAAGCTTACCGTTGGCAAGATATATGAGATTGAGCCTTTTATTACTTCCAGAGTCCTTCAATCGCTGGAGCCACAGCTGGCCCGTTCGGTCTGCATGTCTCCTGAATGAGGATCAGTACAGCTGAGAAGGGGTGAGGACGAGCTGTTTGCGTACCTGTGGAACATGACCCATTGGGCAACTGTTACCTGCAAAAGTCAGTGCTGAAGCCATCTGCGGGCGCGGAAAGAGCTTACGATGCTTTCCTGCGTCTCATTGAGAGCCGACAGCTTCGCCAGGACAGCATCGTCCGTGTAAGCCATCTCGGCGCAATGCTTGGAGGATTTGTGGGATGGTGAAGGATGTCAAAGAGATGGTCGTGTGAGCACTTCGGCGTTTGTTGTTTTTTGGTTTCCTGCTTTACAGAGACTACTATGGCTCAAGGATCACGCAATAGTATCGGGAAATCAACATTGCCTCATCAAGTTTCATCGGCGGAGGTTTCTGGAGCTTGCAAATACTACGAGCATTCGCAGCAGGTTGGGTGACGCCTGATAGAGCAAATCTTGATGATATTCGGAGCTCAGCTTTTCGTGAGGTCGTTTTATAAGATGCGCGATATGAAGCTTGCCCTCGTTCGGACTAGCTTGGCGAACTAGTCACGTGATATTACTTTACGCTAGGTACTCCACTTCACCTCTTCCACCCTCCTCCATAACATCTTCTCCTAATAGGTCGGGGATATACTTCAGATCAATCGATGCAGCGTAGCCAATGCGGCAAGGAATATTTATCTTTGAAAGGTCCCACATAACCTACTCGATTTGCGCAAGTACAACCTCGTGCAGTCCAAAGTATAAGTACCTCGGAAGAGGCTGCTCCACGCGAGTCTTGCCTGGCCTGGCCCCATGATGCATCAAGGTTATGAAGCTTGGAGCACGAAGATAATGAAAACTGCTTTCCCGTTGCTCGCTGTGGTGCAGTTTATGATGAGAGGTGATCAGGCATATTTGCGTCTTCATAGCCAATGGATGGATGATATGCCTTGAAAATTAGCTGGTGTCGTTTCCCTTGTTCGTCCACCACATATCCCGCTATTGAGTCACCCGTCACCCTCAACTTAATCGACTCGCTTAATAAGTAATTTGAGCGGGTCTTGCATGTGCCCAGGATCTCGAGTATTGTACCTACATAAGCCAATTTCCAACAGCTATCTAGAACCACCGCAACTTTCCCCCCTGCACCTTAGCGTCTCTATGCCTGGATATTTATCCCCACATAGAAATGAATTTTTTAGATCCGGAATCTGTATCCCTTACAGGACATCCTATCCAAGACACTGATCTCAACCAATTCAAATTTGTCTACAAGCCTCTGCCAACAGCCTCTTCCATCCGCTTGTTGCATCTCCAGCCCAGTGTAGGTGATGGCGCTGTCATTCGTCTATCGATGAAAACCGTTGATCTCGACGATAAGCCGCAATACGACGCGCTCTCGTACACCTGGGGCCGACCGATAACTGTGTTCCAAACAAAAGAGGAGCGCGACAACCTAGAGGATCAACAACTGCCCATCATCTGTGATGGTCTGATCGTAAACATAGGGCAGAATCTACACGACTTCCTTGGCGCCTGGCAGCGAATGCTTCAAGCCGCCAGCGATGGCAATGACGAGAGGACGGCGTCTGCGAGAAAGGCTGGTTTGTTACCTCCGACTGAGCTGTGGATCGATGCTATCTGTATCAACCAAAAAGACATGGACGAAAAAAGCACCCAGGTTAGCATGATGGGTCGCATCTACAGCCAAACCCAAAAGGTAATCATCTGGCTCGGGCCGGAAGATAACTTCACACGATCAGCTCTTCAGATCATTTTCAAGATGCAAGGAATCCAGCAATTACAAGCCAGGGCTTGTCGCTCAATGACGGATGAAGATGGCTGTAAAGCTCTGGGACTACCACCAATCACATCCAGCATCTGGTGGTCTGTCTTCGCCTTCCTCCACCGCTCTTGGTTCCGGAGGGTCTGGGTGATGCAAGAACTAGCCTTCGCACCACAAATCCAGATGCAATGCGGGCTCTTGACGTTTCCATGGGCCGCTCTGAGCAAGGCCGCCGGTGTCCTCTACGAGAGCAGACTTGGGGACTCCATGGATATGTGGGCATGGATGGAGTTGGATGGACCTAAATTCAATGAGCCATTGTTTCTCGAGGACCTTACTCCGATTTTGACTACCGAGGAACGGCTAGATTCGGATCGAAATCTATTCTCGATATTGAAAGGGCGAGCTGTTGGAAGTTCCTTTCACAATATTATACGGTTAGAGGCTACACGCGTCGGTGATAGCTCAAGACTAGGAGATAGAGCTTACAGTTTCCGGCTGGGCACGAACTCGAAGAAAATTATTCCGTTTGTACCAATCTTGCATATGTTTGACTCCACGTGCAGGTCGGAGTCAAGTGATCCACGTGATAGGATTTACGCCGTGTTGGACATTGCGAAGAGAGACGTTCATGACACCGACCTCGTGTCTCCATACCGCAGACCCCTCGTTCCAAATTATAACCTGGATACAGCGGAAGTATACCTCGAGGCTGCGTGGTATATCTTATTGTCTAGCAATGATTTAGAGCTCCTCTTAAGGAAAAGTCTTTGTTCAAAGAATGATGACAGTGAGTTGAAGCCTCCGAGTCTTCCGTCTTGGGTTCCGGATTGGACTTTGGCTTTGAATGAGACGTCAATGTGGGCATTGAAACCTTTCAAGGAGGGCAATTGGTCAGCATCGCGCAACTTATTTTGGGTGCCACCTGAAAAGTCGAGCGTATACAGACAGATTCTGAAAGTCCAAGGAGCGTTGGTGGATGTCGTCACGGAGGTAGTGGAATCTGAGAGCTTCTCTCTGAGCAAATCAGGCGTCGTGGCTGCTGGTCTTCCTACAGTTTATCCTTGGGCGTCGGAGAAGTTAACACGTGGAGACGTACTCTGGAGGACCCTCATTGCCAATTACGACGAGGACAACTACCCTGCTTCTGACGAGTTCAAGACTGTTTTTTACAATAGCTGGATGGAAGAGAACAAAAAGGCCTATCGTGAATACTATTGCGAGGAGGGACTTTCAGATCCAGAGAAGGAGGCTGAATGGTTTCGATTTGTAAACAACACGTTCAAAATATTCCCACAAGAGGAAGAGCTATTTGAAGAAATCAGCAAGACTGAGGTAAAGGGAGAAAGATGTCAGGAGAGTGTGGCACCATCACCTCAGCCAAACAATGAAAGGTTACAGCAGAAGCCCAGGCAACATGATGGGCAAACTGCAAGGAACTCAGTTTTATCTGAGAATCTCCCAATCCAAATTGAACAGCCTCCCTTCAATAATACAGAACCGGAACACCAGAGACAAGAAAGGGCAGAAGAAAACTATGCAGTTCTCTCGAAGCTTAATCTCGCTAGCCAGGCTCCCTCTCAATTCGACATCATGATGAAGCAACTCGTCAAATCCGTCGAATTTCCGCAGAGCAGCCCTGATGAGGCCGATAGAGCAGATAGCAAAGTTGAGGGGAAAGAGAAAGACGACCATCAAGACACCAACAGCGATGAAGACCAAGCCCTAACCAAACCCCCAAAAATACGCTCTCCTCACTCCTTCTCGGAGCGCGAGTTCGATCGTCTGAGAAATATCTTCAGCTCCAGTAGAAGAATTTTCAGGACGCGTGAGAACTATCTTGGTAATGGACCAAAGAGCATACGGCCGGGTGACCAGGTTTGGATTCTAGCGGGGACAAAGATCCCGTCTGTACTGCGTCTGCAGGAAAACGGCAAATATGTGCTTGTTGGACATTCTTATGCCCATGGGATCATGCATGGAGAGGCATTTAAGAGGCGGGGGTTTGAGTTTGTGAATATTCAGCTAGAAGAATAATAGCCAATCCCAAAAATTATAAGGTAATTAGGTCGAAGAGGGTTTTAATAGCTCTTTAAATTCTTCTAAAATCTGATTTTAAATAATAATTAACTTATATAATTTAATAAAAACATTATAAGGTTCTAGAAATAGATTCCCGACCAAAGTTCAATAAGGGAATTATAGCAGGGGCACATAGACGGCCAAAATAGGTTATATAGTATGGTGTATAGGCTAACTCAGGGCGTGCTCAGGATACTCAGGCCATGCTCAGGCTCTGCTCAGGCATGCTCACCCTCAGCTTAGGTTAAAGCAGCTGCTGCTCACGTCCGGAGACTAAAACGGAACTAGCGAAAGAGAAAATTAATCCTGAGTTTTGGGGTATCACGAATCAATTTTCTCTTTCTTGAGTACCGTATGGGGTTAGTAAGCTTGCCGCTCTTGCTCAGGCACTAATCATCCTCGGCTCAGCCAACTCGCCTGAGCAACCTGAGTAACCTAAGCAACTCACCTGACCAAGCCTGATCATCCTGAGCAAGCTTTACCTGGCGTCTTCTCTCTTTAATCTCTTTAATCTACTCTTTCTTTACATTTCTAGCATCACATGTGACTAGTAACTTATACCTCCCGTTTTTGCACACGACTTTCACTCAAACTATCGCTCGTAGAAGCCTTCGATATCGTAGTAGGCTCGTCTGGATAACCCCGTCCCTGAATTGAGCCTCTTTCTGAAACGTAGTCAAGGTCACACAGTATAATCCATAGTATAGGGTGTCATACGTGGCAGTAGAGGTGGGGCCGCCACCATCCCAGAGCCTTGTGTCCAGCCCTCTCCCCGTTATCTATGTGCAGCAGAATCCTAATCCCCCATGGAACTCCCTCAACATCAAACACCGATCTAAACGTCCGGTCTTGCCTATACCTCGCCAAATCAATTGCGATGCCAAGTAGGCAGAGATGACATCGCTGTATATCAGAGATGGGTTTACCCTGCTCTTACTCGGGCTCAGGCGCGTTTTTTCCACCAAACTGACAGCACTGTATTTCATCTCGGACTACGTGTTGCAGGTTCTCGTCTTCCTCATCATAGGATTTGTTAGCGGCTCCTCTGGGTATTGGGACTCTCGGAACCTGGCATGGAGATATTGGCCCTGGTATCTTGTGCAATGGGGCTTTGTTTGGGTGACCTGGTCATACGGGTACAACGCCATCAACCAGGACACACCGCGGCGGCATCTCCGAATCGCGACTGTACGACTTGCGTTCTGCTGCGTTTCAGTCTGTTATTTTGTGTATGATCGAATTGTTGTTCAACACCAACAAACGCCAGTCAACACATTTTTCCTGCTTGCGATAGTTCTTTCGGCAGTTTGCCATCACCGAGGAGCGAACAAGCGCCTGTGGCAGTATCAGATACAACACGAAGCTGGCAAGACCAATGCTTCTGATAGAGCAATCGACGCTATGACAGGCCTGAGAAGGCGATATGTTACCCCACAGGAGCGCGAGGTCTTGCAAGAAAAGTCTGCGAAGTTCATGACGACTAACATGGAAGGAAACGATCAATTTTGGTATCATCCATTTGTCCCTGTCGAAAATTCCAAGGAGTCCGTTGTTGGCACTGACTATGAATCCTCCTTGTTCTCTCGCTGCTATTGTTGTTTAGATTCAGATCCGTATGCACAAGTTCAGTCAGGCGCAGACTTGGAGGAACAGCGGAAACTGACGGAATGGGACCATCAGAGGACGATATTTCTCGACCAGCCCCTACAAAGTCATCGATCAGGTCTTTTGGCGGCAGGACTTTCTGCAGATTCCGTACCATTCAAGCCACATGTCTTGTGTGACAAATGCAGCTGGATGTGCAGCACTTCTTATTTCATCGCGCTTCAACGGGGATGGACTTCCCAGACCTTCTGGAAATACATCTCTCACGCTTTTAGCAGAGAACCAATGATTGAAGAAACCTTCGAACATTGTCTCAGCGCGGTTGAACTCCAGCGTCAGTCAGACCAGGGCTGTCATTTATGCTCATTGATGTGGAACTCAATGAGTGAAGAGCAACAAGGAGAGTTGTTGTCCCAGGATGAACGGCTTGCATTGGAGCTAGAGGCAGCGTTGGGAAACTTACAAGAAGATGAGGCTAATATCGTTAAGCGGAAAAGGGCTGTTCGAGTCAAGATACAATCACCATGGGCACAGACACAGTGGACGTCACCATGGAAGTCGCGACACACATTTGATGCTCTGCGTTTGATTCCACATTTCGGGGAGCAGCAATTGGCACGAAGATGGATGAAAAAGAAGTTTGCTTCCTGCCTCGTATCCATTGGCGATGATCCGACGTTGGGTTGGGACCAAGAACATGTAGATGCGATAGAGCTTCGAGCTACTAGTACGTTTCACCCATAATATCGTGCCCGACTAACCTGGTTTTATAGAACTGAAAAATCAAGGACCCGTTATGCTGCCACTCTCCTACTCCACAAACACGGACATCACTATGTCATTCATCACGACCTGGCTCCAGGACCACGACCATCTTGAGACGATTCGGGCAGAGGCAGAATTCCGTGACGATGATGCGAACAACCATGACGACGATGTCCTTCTGGACTTCCGTGTTCTTGATGATGGCTTCCTCCCAAGCAGGCTCATACATGTTGGTCATGACGACTCTTCCATCCGGCTGTGTCTCTCTACTGAGATACGACTGACTTCTGAACAATCTATATCACATGGGTTGGGTAAGGCTGATAATGCATATGTGGCTCTCAGTCATTGTTGGGGATCCACTCCTCACTTCATAACGCTCACGCAATCCACGCTAGCTACATTTCGCAGAAGAATCCCATATGATAGTCTGACGGCAACCTTCAGAGACGCAATTTTTGTGACACGAAAGTTGGGTTTGCGCTTCATATGGATCGACTCACTCTGCATAATTCAGGACTCGCTTGAAATGGAGGATTGGCGTCGAGAAGCCCCAACAATGAAAGATGTATATTCGAATGCGTACCTTGTGCTTGCAGCAGCCGGCTCCTGGGACAGCTCCCATAGTCTTTTTGCCCAACAAAAGCCACTGAACATGAGCCCTTGTCTCATAGCAACTAAAGGTCATTTATCCGGATTAACAGGATATTCCCCGAATAGCTTCGGTGCTGTCTATGCATTTCCTTCCAATAAATTCACCAAAAATGCAAGGCAAGACTTGAGATTGTCCAGGCTGAGAACTCGCGGTTGGTGCTTTCAGGAGGAAGCCTTGGCGAAGAGAATAGTTTACTTTGGAGACCATCAGATCATACTCTATTGCAGAGATCCGTGCGACAAGTTCGAACAACAAGTTGATTGGCCTGGGGCAGGAAGCAACGGCTGGGATCTTGACCGTTATCCAAAGCTCATTCATACTGATATCTTCTGGACGACTGTAACGGTTATGAAAAAAGCTCTCGCGTCCTACTTGGGCCAGAACTCTCCCATTCAATTTATGCAACAATGGAAATTTCGAAAACCTGCTATGATGACATCGATCAATAAGCCAAAGATGCCGTCCACTCCGTACAGGGACGAAGAAGATATCCAAGTTCTATTGAAGCATGAGTGGTGGACTGAAGTATTGAAGTACTCATCCCGATTCTTGTCGAAAGAACGGGACAAGCTCGAGGCTTTGGCAGGCATTGCTTCAAAATACCAGCTAAAAGCATTAAAACAAAGGGAGAAAACTGAGTATCTCGCAGGATTGTGGGAACCATATCTTGCGCTGGGACTGTTGTGGTACGTCTCTCGCAATCGTCAGGGACGGAGCGGGAAGGTATACCGCGCGCCTTCCTGGTCCTGGGTTGCAGTGGATGGCATTATCGAGAACAACTCCCTAGATGGTGGAGAAAGTTTCGAATCTAGTTGCATCACCATCTTGGAGGTCGAAGTCATTGGCTCTGGCATGAGAGATGAACCAGATGTAAGATTTCCACTTGGCGCAGTGTCGGGTGGCTTTTTGAAGGTTCTAGGATGTGTGCGGAAGGCAACTTGGAAAAGCCCTCCACACCAAGAAAGAATCTTTTATGTCGGACACAACCCGAGAGACAAACCGCCACGAGATGAGAGCGAGTTAGCACCATATGTCTCAATCTCCAGCGACTCGACATCAGGACCAGCAGCACTGTCTCTTCACACACACTCTGGGGAGCAGGTTGGCTACCTTGTTCCTGACGCAGAAGAAGACATTCCAGAGGAACTTTACTGCCTCAAAATTGTAGTGCAACCTGAGACGAGAGTGGGCAAGGAAGACTTTAATATTCCTTGGGCGACAAGGGGCCTTGCACTTGCTCGTGAGAACGATGTTTCTAATCGATATCGACGCCTTGGTTATATCGAGATAAATCGTACTCACGGAGGAGTAAGCATCCCAGGCACATTCTCCCAGCCTTGGAAGGCGACGTTGAAATCCCACGATGCAAGGGCAATTAGGTCGCCGCCCCCAGATTTGGACGTAAATGGGTTCTTCAAAGACATCGAAGCAACAGAAATTGTTATATTTTGAAGCAGCGAGACTACCCAATAAAGGGAATCGTAGGCCTATAAGTATCGTTCAAGAGACTGAGACGAGTCTAGTATCAACTACCACTTTCAAGCTCTGATATACAGTGCTTGCATTCAATCGCCATGTATCTTTCCCCAAAGCTTCTCTAGCTCCTTTTGCCGTTTCTCTATTCGTCGAGCTCGGGGCTTGTCGAACAGTGCGGATATGATGATCTCCGGAATAGCATAAAAAAGAAGGTAAGGTATCGCAACTAGGTAACCAAAAATAGCAAAAATAGCCACAATTCCAATCACAATATTGGGGAAAGGTCCGTCGCCAGAGCTTCCGACTTCTGCGTGTATTCTCGTAAGGTTCGGTCCATGAGACCCGATAGGAGTGAAAGAACGCTGGGAGATTGTGAAGTTGTTATACGGGTAATTTACGATGAGATATCTAAAACACATGATCAGCAAGTAAATCTGTTACTAGATAGCATAAATGGATGATTTACGCTTCTTGGAAGAAAGTGCGGCCTAAAACGCTGAAGTCATCGTCGGCTACGATCTTCAAAGGGAAATAGGCCCTGGTGTTCGTATGAGGAGCTGTCTTGATTTCCAAATCAAAGCTAGAATAGGGCAACACAACCTCCATGTTCGAAGTAGTGCTCCCATCTTCTTCGACACCACCAGCCAAGGCAAAGGTCAGACTGGGATTCAGCTCTCGCAAACGTGCTCGTGTTGAGGAGTTCACTAAGAAGAGCCCGGTCTCTAGCTCGTACTCCAGTCCAAATGTGTTCTGAAACTCTCGGCATACAACCTCTGGGAACTGTAGATATGGCTCCGAAGAATCTAGAAGGACAGGAATGTCCTCGGCAAGGATTGAATTTTGGCTTCGCCCAGGAGTCTCGGACGCCTGTATGTAGGCCAGGTGGACTTTCAGGTCATGGTCGCGAGAGAAAGCGAATGAACGTGCGCCTGGAAGTAGAAGGGAAGAGTTGTAGTAACCTATGGTCAGGCTGGCAGGTGCGTTTTCTGTTTCGTTATATGAGCCGAAGAGCAGCCACGTTTCTGGACAGAGCGCTTACGATATGCTGCACCCGCTGTGTATCCATAGGCGGCTGGTAAAATGGTCTCAAACGTCAGAGCTTGCAAGAAACTGGCCCTCCATACAGAGCTCCTAGTGAATCGGAATATACCGGGCATCCAGAACCATATTGATGCAGGAATTGCACTCATACCGAAGGAGCCCAAAAGCTCGCCCTTTGCCGGATCTGCCTCCTCGATCTTAAGCTCCCGTCCTCCGTGGAAAAATTCTCCAGGAGCAACAGACCAATGAGTTCTATTGTCGATCTCGTCATGGTCAAATGCAAAGATACTCATATCCTCACGTGTTGTAGCACTCCACGTTTCCGATTCGGAGGGCTCGAAGCCTTGGCTCGAGATCCCTTGGAAATCCCTTACTCCGCGCAGATGACCACAATCTGGCCCCCATGGATTACTTAAAGTTTTGCAGTAGCTAGAGAAGGGAACTTTGATTTGATGACTGCTTGTTGAAACTAGGACGTGGAACGACTGCCATGAAGATGGCTTTTCGAGGGGTCCAAGGCTGAGCTTGAATGTGGACCACTATGAAGGCAAATCAGTGTTCTCTTCTGTCTATAAATGATTATGCATTAGGGAAAATTGGCTTGATCCATTTGGTTTCTTGCTTAGAGCGATAAGAATGGATTGGCCTCACATTTCCATCCAGCCCATGCCAGAAACCGCTGGGAGTTAGTGCCATGCTTTCACCATTCGGTGGCGCAGTTTTCACGATGCGAATAATTGACGATGCTGAAGGTAGAAACGACTTGTATCAGGGGTGCCGCTTCCTGTCATGAAGCACGATGGAGCGAGCAATGGAAAAGGAAGGAGCTGGAAGAGGGGGAAAATATGCGCCCACTCGAATGGGATGCGTCGGAACTTCCAAAGCCCGATACAACATACAACAGATTATGATCCTTCAAACACTTCTAAAACAATAAAACAATAGAGTGAGCTCCTTCAGCCCCTTCATAGGTAATGTTGTGACCCTTCCTGCCCGAATATTGCTGGTCGTTATTTTGGAGGACGGCCTATTGGATTATGCTTTCGGTCCAAAATATGCATAATCTCTCATTATAAGCCGAACACTTTTCAATAAATAACATCGACGCCGGGCGTCACATCCCCGCTTGACGGCGTCGTTGGCGGGTCCAGATTGACCGATACTGTATGTTCTTCGCGGCCAAGCCTGCGCCCCGAATGGGCGAGCGTGAAGATGGCGATCATCACCACCATCAACGGCGCTGCAACGGCCAGCCGGCCGCTCCTCGCCTGGCCGTACGGGTTGTCGGCGTCCACAACCAACTTGGAAAGTGTAATTGAACTTCGAGGGAGCCAAATCACCCCCCTAAAGGTGTTACAACAGCTCCCCAATGCATGCTCAGGCTCAGTCACTGTTTGCTCAGGCCGCTCAAGCTCTGCTCAGGCTCTGCTTAGGCTGTGATCTGGCCGTGCTCAGGCATACTCACCCTCTGCTCAGGCTAAAGCGGCCGCTGCTCAGGTCAGTAGACTAAAACGGAACCAGCGAAATAAAAAAAACTAGTCCTGAGTATATGGGAATCCACACTACAAACGGCATCAACGAAGGAAGAACGTTTAACATCTTTAGGGCTTTGAGAAGTGTGGAGTATCAAACAGGCGCATCAAGAAGTCTAATTCATAAGCGAAGTTGAATGCATTGAGTAGAAGTTAGTGACAGCCAAAGTTTCCATCGACCATCCATCTATGTAAATATGCGCAACGCAGAAAATCAAGCAGAAAGAAAACGCAGTCGTGAAGAGCTCCCCGAAAATGAGATCCAGTCCGAACGTATCAACTCTCCATCGCAGGCCAGACTATTTATCAAACAACCACAAATGACGAAACTCCCGAAAAGAGAGCTCCATGCAGCCGTATCAGTGCCCCTTCTAGCCTAGACTATCTAGCATACCACGCTCGCGTGAAAAATCCGAAATGAGAATCCTGTCAAATCGAATAAACTTCCCTCACGACTTCAGAATACTCAACATACCACCCCTTTCAGTACACGGCCAGCAAAGCGCTCTCCCTATATTGTTGAGCCATCATCACCGACCGACGCACTGAGTGATCAAGCCGTATCTGTCCCGGCTCAAGAGGAGGAAATGGTTTAAGTTCCGGCCGGTCGCCAATCCACCAGACAACCCATCGCAAGTATCTCTTTCCCGTCCACCACAACTTATGCCTCAAACCTGGTCTGTGCAACAATCTGCCATTTCCATCAATTGTCATAGTTTGAAGATACTCTTCGTATTCAAACCACTGGAGCACACGCAGCTTGTCCATATACGACATGTTACGAAAGATCTCCGAAGGGACCCAGTTTGTCATCCATTTAGTCCAGTGCCAGAGCTTGCGTCCACGAAAGTCTTTAGCATCTTCCTTGATGGCTTTCATAGCTTGAATATCCCATTCCTTACCCATGTTATGAGGATGGGGAAGGATGTGAACATATTTGCCAATGTCATTGGTAACCCGACAAGCAAAATCAGAACAGTATTCAAGATATCGCTTGGCCAGAAAAGCTTCCTCGGGTGAACCACGGCAGGGTCCGTAGACATCGCGAAGGAGGAATTGAGGAGGGAGGCATTCGTGGTCGAACTGAACCGAGTTGAGCTGCCAGACGACTCTACGGTATTGCGGACCTATCCAAACTTCTACCAAATCCCCAAGCGTCAACGGCCCTTGGTTACTGATTCGATATTCGGGTGGGCTTGGTTCGTAGAGTGACACCTTGTTGGGATATTGGTATTTTAGGAACATGTTCATCTTTCGGCAGGTAAGGCCAATACCTGTGAGTAAAAGATCAGCAAGGAGCTCTCGGAAATCTTCACGCGTTATATTTGTGACTGCTTGACAGATCACTCGGGAATGTCCTCCGCTAGGTCCTCGTTTGCAACCGCAAGCTGACTCATTGGTGTTGTCTGCCGGAGAATATGGTTTCGGAGCTACTTACAGGTTGCAGAAACAGGGTCAAGCTTGTCGAAAATAGCATGGAGAATTTTTCCTTCGAGTCCGACCAGCCGGCTACCCTTAGCCAAGTTGCCCGTTCCACAGAATGGATGACTTAGCCCCAACAAAGCAGCTGGATCCCGGACTCTTTCCCATTTACCATATGGCTTTGGTGGGCCCTGAATAGACTCGGATGCTGGCAAATTTGTGAGGTTTCTTTGTGCTGAGGTTTGGGAGCTATTGGGTGGCACCGTGGAAACGCGAACCACGGGTGACACGCCGGCTTCGTTAACGAGTGTGGATTGAGGAGATCCTGCCCATTCGGGGGAGTTTGTATGCTTTTCAGAGACATAGGAGGCGAGCTCAATATCTTCTGGGATATAGACGCGAGGGCGATCTTGTTGACGGGGAATGGGTATGGGTTGCTGTGGATTGATGTATCTCTCTAGTGACCAAGGGTCTAGCGATCCAGTAGAGACGGTTGAAGATCGATCGCTAGTCTTGCTTTCTAGACACGAAGACACGGAAGAAACAACTTGCTGTGTATCGTTATTCATCGTTGTTAAACGGCACCTTTCCACGTGCTGACTTGGTCGAGGAGTGGTGGAAGACGAGAAGAACGCGTGAGGTGATGAATGGTGGTATGGAAAACAAAAAACAAGATAGCACAAAGGGTCATTAGAATATAGAGACGAAATGTTGATTCACTTGAGTAAGCTGTCTAACCGACTTCGATTCACTATAGTTGTGAACGTCACGATTCAAGACTGCTTATCGATATCGGCACATAAAACCTATAAAGAGATTAAACAGGGAGTGTGCCACGGTTTTGCTCTTTAAGCCCCTCAACAGCAAAGGACAGGTCGCAGATGTTGACAAAACCGGATGGGAAAACGTGGACAGTGATTTGCTAAAGCCAACTTCGCCGTAGAAGAAATCAGAATCACGAGTAAAAGCCAAATATTCCATCTCAAATGTTGGTTTACATTTGCCAATAAAGCCTGGAAAAAGAGCCGAAGGACAAAGCAACGGCCGTTGCAATCTCACGAAATGAGATCAACTAACTCTGACTAAAGACCCCAAGATGCATGATGATAAAGTATTTGGACTTCACACTCCAATTATGAAAGGGGGCTGCACTTCTTGACGGAGGACTAGAAAGCAAATGTACTCTCCATTTTCATATCTATAACGCCCCGCAATGCCATGCACAGTACAAATCAAATATCCACCAAACGCCACCCAATGCATGTACGGAATCTAACTACTCGAATCCACCACTTCCGCAAACCACTGCCTAAGCAACGTCGCTAAGACGCCAGGCAACTCCTTGACATCACTAACAATCAGATAATATTGAAACGGGAAGGTATCTAGATACCTCTCGATCCTGACATCAGAACGTCCTGTCTCCTCATTTTTCACGAACTTCGCTTCCTTGAGATCCATGACGCTTTCCCCTTTCTTCTTGTTCCGCACATCATCTACGATGACAAATACCATCATAATTCTTTCCTCGAGGGCCTCTCGCAGAAGGCGACGGATAGGTTCGTGCTCAGAGGAATCGCACACTCCGTCCGAGATGATGAGTTCCATCTGCCAAAGATCCGACGGGCTGCCACTTGCCTTCGCTCTTGCGGCACGGAAGAGTTCAATGCTCTCTCTAACCAGCTTCGTGACATCTGTTCGCTTCTGCTCGAAGCCGAAATTCTGGAATACCTTTGGTCCAGCGTCGGAACTGAATGGTGTATCAAAGTTATGGGCCACGTTGACATTCTCACCAAAGCCGACCACGCATATCTCGCCCGCTTCGAGCATGCTCAGAGATTTGGAGACCATAACAAGTGTTTCGAAGGCCAGGGAGCCGGAGCCGCTTTCCCCCATGCTTTTGCTGTCGTCAACGGCGAGCATGATTTGGTAGCTGCGTTTGGAAGGTACGCTGCGGCGCATCCAGATTTTGTCACGCTTGTATTGGGATGCGATATAGGGGATGATGCGCTTGATGTTGAGACGCTTGCCAGTGCGAAAGTCGCCTCGCATTTTGGTTGCCAAGGTGGGTGCGAGGATCAGACGCAGTTGTTCGGTCAGTGAGAGGGAGAGATCGCGGGTCAGGGATTCATAATGTGTCCATTGTTGGCAGGCTTCGGAGGCTGATCGGAGATCAAGAGCAATAGGTGTATCGAGGTGTGTACTCTCGAGCTGGTTGTCCACTTCTTCAACATCTTCCTCCAGGTCTTCACCAGCGTGAGCGCGAGAATCATCAATTTCCTCATCCCTCTCGTCTTTGGCTTGCTTGATCATGGCACCAGCTCGTCCTTCGTAAGCATCCGACTGTTCCTGTTCCATTGGCGTTGAAGGGTCCTCCAAATCCATGCCATCATCATGGTCGATATTGTCTGTCTCTGCATCATCGGGCTGGAACTGATCAGGCATATCCTTGCTTTCAGAATCAACGGCCATCGACTCGTCAAGGGCATGAGCTTGTTCCTCGGTCGCGGTACCCATAGCCTGAGTGTCAGCCTCGGCATCCTCATCTTGCAAGTGCTGAAACTCCGAAGCCTCAGCATTCAAGTCTGGATTTTGATCTTGACCTTGCTCCTTCTGTTCAGCTGGATCACGAATCTTTGTCTGTTGTCGATGCCAGCTTTCCAGAGCATCACCCAGCTTCTTGAAAGGTTGAGCAGCGCTGGCGTCCTGTGTTTCGTCGCCCGCATCCTGTGGTGCATCGCCATTTGCTTGTCTACCCTTCTCGCCATCTTCAGCAGCTGCATCCTTTTGTTCAGACGAATCGCCGCCCTTGCCACCATCTTCTCGTTGAGCTTTACTAGCAGATTCGGTCTTGTCATCTTTGGAGTTCTTGTCTTGATCCTCGCCGGCTCCTTGTACATCGCTGGGGACAGCATTGTCTTCATCTGCATTGGCATCGTCGTTTCTATCTTGAAGGAGGCCTTCCTGGTTCTCGGGATCCGGCTGCGAAGATTCGTCCTCGGCCTTCTCGCCAGCCTCTTCCGTTTGTTCGCCTTCGCCTGCTGTATCATCATCAAGATCGACAACATCCATGTCTGAGCCGATTTCTTGGTCCTCTTGAGCATCCATGTTCTCAGCATCAGATTCCTCCTTGCCATCATTCGCAGTCTCCTCGCCTTCTGTCTCCTTCTCTTCCTGCTCGACGTCGGAGAGATCATCCATACCATCATCACTGCCAGAAGCACTCCCATCCTCCTCATTCCCGTCCAGCTCCATATCCTCAGGCAAATCTAAAGCTTCGCCTTCTTGTGCATGAGGATCATGCCTCTCAACCTCATCCTGCTTTAATTCTTCCCCCTGCTCGGCACCCTCCATCTCCTCTTCGTCATCTTCATCTCCTTCCGCAGGCTCCTTATTACTCTCCTGCGCAGCAACCTGCTCGTCTTTATTCTGCTTCCCCTTCGAATCATCGCCATCTTGATCTTTATCAGCCTCCTCTCCATCACCGTCCCACATCTTCTCATCCACGGCTGTAGGATCTAGATCATCTACATCACCAGCCTCTTCATCCATCTCATCCCCGCTCTCCTCTCCAGAACCATCTTCATCTTCATCCTTCTCTTCCCCCTCACCCATCTCGCCTTCCATTTCTCCATCTGCCATATCGACTGCATCTTGCTCATCTTCGATATCTCCTCTCTCGCCAGTATTTGGTTCCTGTGCAAGTTCATCCAAATCTTCATCATCTTGAATATCCTTGCTAATATTTTCCGCTCCTTCACCATCGCCGAGACCTGTGCCACCTTCGAGTTTCTCGGTCTTTCCGTCTTGGGCATCGGATTTCTCTGATGGAGTGCAAAATCCTTGATTAGCGATTTGTGTAAAAGTCTTGGCGAGAATATACGAGGTCTTGCAGGTGGCTCTGTGGAGATGTCCATATCGAGTCACGCTCTGTTGAAAGACGTTGAAATATTGTTGCAGGATCGGAAGAGCGACAGCAAATATTGCGGATGCCATCTTGTTTGTAGCGTGGTCTTCCAGGTTGAGAAAGCGGAGAATGTCGAATGCTTGCCCGATGTGTTTGGTGATGTTGCCCGCGTGGAGAGAATTGATAGCATTCATGAGGCAGACATCATTTTTGAGCAGCCAGCCAGGGTCTTCAGCTGAGCTTGGAAGTTCGGCGACAGCTTTCTTGTGCTTCTCAATGGCGACAAGAACCGAGTCGCACACAATAGAAAGCTTCTGATCGAGCTCTTCGATTGACTGTTGTGAACTAACCGCAGTTGTAGGAATTGTAGTCACTGAGGCCCAAGACGAGATTTGCTTCAGCACGAAAGCCAGATCGGGGCGCCTCTCCATCGTCTGCCCAAGTTCCAAGCCGAGTTGTTCCGTGGCAGTTTTGACAGCATTTTGGAGACCATATCGTTCTGTTGACAAGATATGTTCTGGAAGCTTGGCCAGCGCATCAAACCTCCCGAGGAAGCATGAGAACTGATCATGATACTTCGCAATGCCATCCAACACAACCTGAGAATCAATCTTGCTCATCTTTGCATGGATCCGAATCAGATCCATGGCAACAATCAGTATGTTCGGCAACCATCTCAGAACCGTCCCATGATTCGACGACCCCATGGCGTTCTTGATTTCATAAACGTCGGGAGCCCATAGCACCTCGGCCATCTTAATATTTGCTTGCAATTTCTCCATATCTTCCACAGCAACCGAGAGACAATTATGCTGGCTCATCAAAACCTGCAGCAATCCTTCCAAGAACCCAGTACTCCTTGCAACTTCAGCACTGCTCAAATCCTCAGAATGTTGTCTCGCCGCCTCTCTAGCTCTAGGCGCAATATCGATCGCCTTGTGAAAGTAATACTCGACTCCCTGCACACAAAACTCATGGAGTACGCCTGCGCTGGCGAGTACAAGCGAAAGGCTATCTTGTTTGGCTAGCGCGTCAACACCGAGATTGTATTTGATTCCCATCTGTCGTAGCTCCTTGAGCGTATCAGCGAAGAGCTTTCGCTTTCTTGATTTGAGATGCTTGACGGTGTCTTTGTTCTCTTCTGTCAGGATGGAGGGCGTAGCTTTCTGAAGTTCCGCGGTGGAGGTTATGATGTTTGCGAGGAAAGACTCGAGGTATATTGAGCCTTCGATAGCAGATGGGGAGATTTGGCTTGCGTCTGCCATCATGCTGACAGTTTTGGAGACGTTTATGAATCGCTTGCTCTTTTGCGACCAGTTGGGTACTGAGGATTCACAGAGGGCCAAAGCAGATTGATCGACTGTCGGAAAGCGGAATGGTGCCTCGTATACTGTTTGTTCGGCTTCAGACGATGCTTCATCTGAAAGACCTTGTTTGAGTATTGACTCCATGGGTTGGCCAAGCAGAGCTCTGAACTTTCGTACGATCTTAAAAAGTTTGTGATGTGATCTCTTGGCGCTGTCTCGCAGAGCCACAATATTGGTGTCTTTCCAGCTCGCAAGCAGCAGTACGTCACGCATAGCTTTCTCCAATGCCACTCTCCCCTTCTTGAGACTCTCATGCACCGACTTCTCATACCGCGAGTATAACGAAATAAAATTCGTCAGCGCTCCGAGAATAATTGACATGGCAGGGAAATCCATGACCACAAGCTCTAGATGCTTCTGTAATTGCTTCAACAGTTGCAGTCTCTGCACAAACTGTCCCATAATGGCAGTCGAGAAGTAAGCTTCCAGATCCTTAAGCACCTTCTGCGCGTAACTTCTCAGCTCATCGTTGGACTCAGAAATCTGCAACGGAGCAGCAACGACGACCTGATACGCAACAAACCACCAAGACCTCGCATCATCGTCGCAATTTTTTGTCTCCATATCAAACAGCTTTGCCCAAGTAGACAGCTCTAATCTCCGCCAACTCACGATTGTCGCTGTGATATTGTCATAGAGCGTAAGAGCAGAGTTTGCACGACTGGCCCAGCCGCCAAATTGCCACTCGTGCATGAAGCCGTGGACCTTCTCCACCTTTGTGATGATCTTGGCAAGAGGTTCTGTATGGCGGAATTGCAGCAGTTCATTGCATGAAATGAGAACGTCTGCAAGAGGTTGCATGTGACCAATCTCATCCACTGCTTGTAGTTCCCGGAAGCGAGCCTGGATTTGATGAACGAGACTGACAAGCTTTCGAGATTCGGGAAGATTGGCATCGGTGTAGAAGTTGTATGATTCTAGTACTGCTGCATTGGGACTCAGAGCTTCGATCTCATCATTCAAGACCAGCAGAGTCCCGGGTAGGAAAGTGCCGGTGAAATTTCGTTCATCAACGATAGGCTTCCAATCATGGACATTACCGATTTGCTTAGAAACGTATCGAATAAGGCTAAGAATGCTCTCTGTTGGTGGATTACTGCCCAAAAAGATCTTCGAGTGAATTTTGGCAAGTTCAATTGCTGTCTCTCGTACAGGACTCGAAATACTTTCAGGGGTAGGCTTTTTGGCGTCGTCTTCATACGAAGGAAACAACTCATTGAACTGCTCCTCATCGTCCTCATCTTCATCCTCTACGCTTCCTCTGAAACGGTAGAGGCCAGACTTCGACTCGGCTTCAACTCGATCAGACTCGAGCCGCTTGGTCCATTGATCGTAACATTCGTGAACTATCTTGAGAAGTGAGTGCCGAAGGTCAGAATCAAAGAAAGTGAGACCCTCAACAGCAGCAGTTGTCGCAACGATCTGCAAATAATCCATCGGCCGAGTTGAGAAGGGATCCTCGTCTGCCATGCCAGGACAACCACCCATGAAAGGCGTCATTTTGCTGACAGTGAGTTGATCCTCCGTTTCATGTGTATATTTGCTATGCACAACTTGTGTCGCCATAAAAAGTCCCATTTGGAGGCAACGAAGCATGCTGATAACTGGTCTGGTCAGGTCGTTGTAAGCACGGAATCTCTCTGAGAGTCGTCGGATGATTTGCATAACGTTGGATTGCATGAGACGAATTTGTTGTAGCGAGTCCTTGAAGTCGACATTATCGGTATCTAAGTAGCCGCTAAGCATACCTATGATGTCCGATCCCAGCACTGTCTTTAGCAAGTTGCTGAACTCGCCCTGGAGCTGGTCCATTTCCGAACTCTCAGGTCGATAGATTTCCTGCAACACCTTTGGTGGTTCTCCAAGTTCTGAAATTTCGACTGCGAGTAGTTGGCATCGAAGATTCGAGTCTTGTACCGAAAAGATACGTTCGAATTGTTGGAGAGCCTGAAGCTTATTTTGCATCTCCAACCTTAGTTGTGAATGTCGTTGTCGCTCCAACCGCTGTCTCTTATCGGGATCAAAAGCTCGATCAGGAACATAGAGTTTGATACACCCTAAAGCAAAGGATGACCACGCAATTGCTGCGTTACTAAGGCTGTTTTGTGGCTGCAACTTTGCTGTTGCAATAGCGTTGATTGCGCGGCGGAAATTAAATTCCAGGACGTCGTTCAGATGTGGAGAGATATCTTGTGAAGTCGCCATGTTATTGTTGCGCGGCAAGCCAAATTCCGAAATTTCGGCTGCAAAGTCCCGAACCAAGCTTGAATCCGTATTCGAGATTTGCTTACACCAGTGATGTGAAAGAGAACCGATTTCATCTCCATGCAGAGCCACAACCTTGGGAATGAGCTCTAGCAGCACACCATTCAAAACTTCCACTTGGCTCTTACACAGCGTAGCACTAGATATCGCGATCTTCCGTCCTAAAACGGGCAGCTCAGTTTCCAGAAGCTTCAAAGACTTCAAGTCGACCTCTCCGACCTGGTTCAACCTCGCAAGCATCGAGGATGAAAATGAATCAGTGAGAGGTTGAAGTTTGTCACCCGCGCCCCAAAGATAGTCGACGGTCTGCAGAAGCCTTGACCCCGGGGTGGAGCTACTAAAATGCATGCCGAGGACTGAGGGTTGGTTTGCAAGGACAGCTGCCTCAACATCCGCGTTCTGTCCAACTCCGTAAGTCGAATTCATGTTTTCAAGAGTCTTGTACTGTCTCAGAGCCTCGAATTCCATGGCAAAGAATGGCATAACCTCTTTTTCCTCACTTCCAATGCTCGGTTCCAGGTTGTCCATCTCCGTGGCAAGAGTTTGAACCAGGGCAGCCCCATCAACATCAGAAGTAAGAATGAGATGATAAGCGCTGACAAGTGATGTCATGATGTTCCCCAAATCAGCTACGGAATTTGAAGTTTTCCATCTCAGAGCATCGAAGCGGGATGCTAGTTGTTCCATCTGTAACAGTGTGTTCAGGACTTGGCGGCTAGAGATGACCGACGGACGGAAATATTTCCAGAGGACTTCCATGCTCAAACCTGTGGTAAGCTTGAAGCCAGATGAGAAATCACTGTTGAGACTGTGTTGGAAGTCGGATAGAATTTGGATTTGGTGGTCGCTGATTGATGCTTCGAGAGAGAGGCTTGAAAGCAAGTCGCTGCCGATTGCAAGGTGCGCCTGGAAAGTAGCTTCTTCGAACTGTAGTCCCGTAGCTAGAATGAAGGTATCCCACCAGTATCGAAGCAGGGAAGTGAGAGTGCGCTTCTGCATTTTCCAGTCCATGTGAGCATTGGTGTAACTTTGAAGATACAACTCCAAAGCCTGAAGCGTGCTCCCGAGGAAGCCGGAAATGTTAACAGTCGAATCCTTCGCAACAGCGGGAACTCTTTTCCTAACCAGTGATCTTTGCAACCTGTTCATTTTACTCGGCTTCAGTATCTCCATCTTTTCTCGTTGACTACTATCGGCACGACGAGCAGCGCTGATCTCGATCATGAGGTCAAAAACAGCGCCAAACCAGAACACGCGATCCGAATCATCAGATTGCAGCAGCAAAGGAACCAACGGCGAGTTCTGTAGAGGATGTATAATCTGATTTTTATTGAAGCTATCAGTACATGGTTCTATCAAACAAGGGACGGCACAGTCTCTAACCTGTGCGTCTCTGAAGCCCGCTGGTACCAGACTGGTCTTCTTCGCAAATGTGCCAAACATGTCTCCAATTGCCTCTCGGAAATTTTGATACGAAGATGATTCGTATAATTGTGAGTATGTAGAGCAAAGTTGTAAGAAATCGGCATTCTCAGCTTGCGCGAAGGATTTGGAGAAGCGTGAGAGTACTGGAATATCAGCCCAGGACAGGTTCTCCAACGCAACTTGTCGAAGCAATTGAGGCTCTTCTAATTCTGCGCTTGATGCATCCAGTACTTTGACGATATTCTGATATCGCTGCATACTCGATTCCGGTCTGGCTGCGACGCTAACGGATCCGTGGTGAATCTCAGTAACCAATGGCTCAATAAAGATCTCAATTGCACGATTCCTCATGGCCCTCGACAGTTCTCCAAATCTCGGATCCATCGTCAAGAAAATTCTGAAGTCAAGATGCGGTCGGACTAGTTTTGGCTCCCCATCGGGACCGGAATGCTCGTTGATGCTCAGAAACCCGTTCGGTTCAAGCAACGAGTTGAGTCTATCAAGGACAGAAGCGCTACAGAGATTAGCATTATCGAGAACAAGCCAGTGGCCTTGCTCTAGAGCTTTCACAAGGATGCCGTCGACCCATTCGAACCGCGCATTGTCAAGCGTCATAGGCATCTCGGAAAAGTGTTGGCAAGTGTCGGCCAATGTTCCAAATTCTGGCAGCGAGGTTTTACTCTTCAACGATTGGAGAAGAGAGGCAAGCCGAGTAAAATATGATGGAGACGGGCCGGTGTCTTTCAAGAGCTCCAGCAGCGTGATTGCGTCGTCTGGAATACCGGTGGGTAAAGATGTCAGGACTTTGCCATCAAGGAACGAGTTCAGCTCCTGGAGGAAACTGCTTGCAGCTCGCTGAGGGTCAACTTGTTCAAAACCGCCAACAAGATCCATGGTATCAATGTCAGCATTGAGTGGAAAGACAACCAAAGATTTTCCTGCGGTTGCTGCGATATGTTGGATGATTGTAGTCTTCCCACAGCCAGATGGCCCGACCAAGATGCATGGAAGATTTTCTTGGATACACATCATGACCGACTCAATCTCTGGAAGACGATTGATCGGATCGACTATTGGAAATGGCAGGGGTTGAGTGAGGAGATCTCGGGGAAGGTAGGCAAGTCCGACTTGGTAGGCGGAGTTACTAATGTTGTGAAAGTAGTGGCGAAATAGAACATTCGAGCCAAAGATTGCAGCGAAAATCTTGTCAACTTCCAGGCGATCCTTTGATGCCCTGAATCGTTGTCGGAAAATTAAATTCAAGAAGTCGGACGGATTTGCAGCTGCGAGCAAAGGGGCGGAAGATGTTAGTAATTGAAGCCATCGCAAAATGTCACGAAGATTGAATTCCCAAGGTCCACCTTGAGACCCAAATCGGCGCCTGTGAACAATTTCTTGTTCCAGTTGCGATACGAAGCTGATGATGGTATTGACCAAATCGAGGGACATGGAAGGAAAGTTATGCCTGCATATCAGTTGAAGATCTTCATCCGTAAACACGTCAGCATACACGACAGTAAAGCGATTAACGAAAGAACTTGGCAAGCCCTTTCTACCACCGCCCTGGTGGTGGGGATTCTGAGCGGCAAAGACGGAGAAGTTGGGATGACGTTTGAATGTCTGATCGAGTTCGGATATGTAGACTTCGCCCCGGTGATCGAGACAAGCATTGAGGCCTTCCAGAACAGACTGCGAGGCAAGATTCATTTCGTCAAGCAGGACCCATTCACCCTTCTGCATCGCTTGGAGGAATGGTGCATCTCGCCAGGCAAAATGGCCAGCTTCTGCACCTTCAACAGGAACATCGGAGCCAAAGAGGTCCATGAGATCCGTCTGTTCTGATAGGTTGATTCGGGTCAGGGGTCTGTTGCATGCATGGGCAAGTGCTGCAATCAGAGTGGTCTTGCCTACACCTGGACTGCCTTCGATAAGGATGGGTTTTTGGACTTGAAGAGCACGGATGACTCTCATTACGTTCAGCTTCGTAGTTGGAGCATCGAAGGCAAATCCAGAATCAGGACTTGCACCGACCTGCTTTTGTAGCGAGAAGTCACCCATGGTGAGAAGGTTCTGTTCGTTGATGAGATCAACCTGCTTGAAGTAGATGCTTTGAATATCGTGTTCGAGGAGGCTACTCAGCTCTAGCAGGCACCTCGCTCTTTCCTCACGAATACTCTGAGGATTAATGGCCAGCAGGGCCGCAGGGTTGGCACCAAGAGTATCGATATATACCATTGCAGCCCCATGCAGGACCGCAAAGTATGGATCCGGGGAGTTGCAGGAATTCATAAACTTCACCCAAGCAAGCACGTCTCTCACATAGATGGAAGTCGAAGCAGAAGATCGATAAGTCTGACCAAACCACTCCGCGAAATGTACCATAGCCTTTGTAAAGCGCTTGAACTTATCGTCCAGCTTCGCATCCACAATCTGGAATACATCTTCATGCTCAGACAAGGATGGGACCCATATCTCCGTGAAACGATTTCGCAGCGCTGGAGAAAGTTCTCGCTTTCCATAGTCTCCACCAGGATTCATGGTGGCAAAGAACTGGAACCCATCTGATGCTTGAACGAATGAATTTTGGACCCCTTTCTCAGCCAGAAGTATCGTGCGTTGAGTTTCGAGGACAGAGTTCAGTCTCTCAAGAACAGAATCGTCTGCTAATGAGATCTCGTCGAGAAGAAAGAATTGCCCTTCCTTCATCGCATGAATAAGGCTGCCATCTGACCATTCGAAGAGAGCTTTGGATTTTCCAATATTTCTTTCAATTCTGTCTTTCAGCTCGCTAGCGATCTGAGACGAGATTTGTGGTGCTAAAGACCGATAAGTTTCGAGCAGAGAATCAAGCTCAGCTTTACCAGGTTGGCTATTTAGTAGACTTAAAGCCATAACCAAGTCCTGTCTCAGTTGCTCGAGAATCGCTGCTCGGTTTCGAATAGGTCGCTGCGCACCAATCAAGTCACCCGTTTCCGTGTTTTGATGAGCGTTGACGATATGGAGCTCTTTCTTGAAAGCATCTGCCAACATCTGACAAACGGTGGTCTTGCCACAGCCAGTCTCTCCAACCAGTAACACTGGCTCATTGTTCCGCAGGGCATGAGCAACGAGAACGTACAGCCGACGCATTGCTTGTGTCCATACAACACCTTGGGCATTTCCCGTTGTATTATAGGCTGTGATCTCTGGAGATATGTTTGCATTGTACAGAACATGTGGGTCAATCTTGACTTTCATGACGCGCTCGATGATTTCTCTGACGGCTGTCCTCTCTTCTGGATTTCGAACCCGTTCGCCAAGGAGCATGTATCCGTTTGCAGCAAGTTGCTCTCTATTGTCTGCATCTCTCAGGGCCCATCGGAACAGATCTCTCAGAGTGGCGAAGCTGTCCTTCTGCTCGAAGAGTCGATTGGTCTGTCGCAATCTTGAAAGCTCTTTATAGACGTCTACAATCCTCTTGCAGTCCGAAGGTGCCACTTTCTGGCTTCGCTCTTGCAGTATAGTGTGCAGTTCTTCTTCGGGGATATCATCAAAGTGAAGCTCTAGGAAACGGTTTCGGAAAGCGCGAGATAGTGTCTTTCGCCCACCATATAATCCTGGGGGATTCTGCGTTGCAAACAACATGAAGTTCTCATGTGGACGGACAATTTCTTGGGTCTCAGGTATTAGGAGTTCGCGGTTGTCATCAAGTAGCCGATTGAGAGCTTCCAAGACATCTGTAGGTGCTAAGTTCAACTCGTCAAGCACAATCCAGTGACCTTGCCGCAGAGCTTGGACAAGTAAACCTTCTTGAAATCGAAGCTGGCCATCAGATCCGGAAACATAAGTGCCGAGGTACTCTTGCAGATCAGTATGTTCATGATTGTTAATTCTAACGAACTTGTTGCCGCTGAATTTTGCAAGGTATTCGATCATGCTGGTCTTACCAGAAGACGTTGGACCTTGAACCAGGACTGGAAAGCGTCGAGTTGATGTTGCACGAACTAAATTGAGCATGTTGCGCTCAACGAAAGGAGTGATGATGTAGTGTGGCTGAGCTTGAGGAGTTTCTGCTCCTTGCATCATCCAGTATTGTCGGTCTTTCTTTTTATTCATGAATCGGACATATTGCTTTCCATCTTCTGGGTGCTTGGGAGTCTGCGACAACAGTGCTTGGGGGTTACCGTGATTGTCTAACAAGTGGTGGTTGATGAGAGGTATGAGCATCTTCTCGGATTCCCGGTTAAGCAAAGTGAGAAAGCCCATAGCAAAGCCCTCATAGAGAGCTCGTCTCAGACCATAAGAGGGAGCAATTTCAATAACATAACTCAGGACGCGGGTAAGAGTTCGTAGACTGAAGTGAGGAACCTGATTCGCTCCGTCAACCAACCGCTTCTCATCTGCCAACCGCTTTGTGTTCAGGTACAGTCTCGCTACATCGTGAGCAGCTCGCTCATCATTGCTGCTGTTCCCTTTGAGATATGCTCGAATGACACCCAGTAGATCATCTAAGTTCCGGTCGGGACTCTCAACATAGATCTCGGTAAATCGTGACCTGAGACCCATAGGTAGATCTCGCTTTCCAACGTCTGTTGCTGGGTTCATTGCGCCAAAAATGCGAAAATTGGGATGCGCTTCCACTCTCTCAATTTCGCCTGTCTCAGAGAGCAGGATAGATGGAGAGCCACCAGAACCGGAATGGAGAAGGTCTGCGATACATTCCAATGTGTCTGGAGATGCTAAGTTGATCTCATCCAAAAGCACCCAGTCTCCGTTCCTGGCAGCTTTGACAATATTGCCCTCGACGAAGGTGAAGGCAAATCCTTTTGAACCACCAGATAATTGAACATCGAATTGGTCAAGATTTTCAGAAAACCTTTCCCACCTCGGCTTGAGGTTCAATAAGGATTGTAGTCTGGACTCGGTTTTCCGACGCTTGGTAGGTTGCTCGGCGACTGAGCGCCCGTTCGTGGCTTCCTTCTTCATCAATTCGGACAGAATGTTGTCAAACATCTTGGGAGCTTCTCGCCAAAGCTTTGACGCTCTATTCCACTGACTCTTAGCAACAGATTTACCTAACAACTCAAGATATCTCTGGTTCTTGGTTGCAGAAATCCCCGTAGATGCAAATAGGTCATCAAACTCGTCTTTCAGAGGAATGGCGAGACTTCTGACATTGACCGGCTTGAATCCACCCAGAAGATCTCCGACTTCACTTTGCTGGGATAGATTGACAGCTGTAAGCTTGAAGCCTAAAGTGTCTGCAAGCTGTTGAACAACAGTGGTCTTGCCGATTCCAGTTTCACCAACGAGTAAGATGGGCTCAGCCATCTTGACCGCAACCCCCACTTGCTCTAGCAGTCTTTTGGCATGTGTCGTATTTGCAAAAGGTCTGGACTTCTTCACTGACTTTGTGACTCTTGGAGATGGTCGTTTCTGCAAACGAACTCTTCCAATAGTCACACCAGTATCGCTGTCCTCATATCTTGGGATGTGAGAGGTGAGAAAGTGCTCAACACGTTGGGGATCGATATGCATCTCTTCAGCAATCGCATAAACAACTGTCTTGCGGGCATCTTCGGTCTGTAAGCTGCCAGCAAAGCAGTCACTGGCTTCGAGAAACATCTCGTATTTCGTGGCTTCGGTGATTGGTTCACAGCCAGTGCTTGAGCCAGCTGCCACCAAAATCCCGTCCATTCTTCTACACCACTTCAACAAATCTCGAGGACTAATGGGGCGACCAAGCGAGGTTCGGCTTTTTGACGCGAAAGATGGCCTGTGTGACAAGATGTAGAGTCTTTCATAGACGTTGATGATGCCGGGAAGGAATTGGTGAAGAATTGGATGCGTGCCATCTATGATTTCCCGAAACTCGTCTTGGGACGGCATTTGCACAGGGACTCTCACCCACAACCGTGAACCCAACATATGTATAGCAGGGGGGTTTTCATGGCCAGTAACACTTAAGGAGGTGCGTATGCTCGCTAGAAGTTTGAAGCCCCGTCCTGCTTTGATTATCTCTCCACGACTGGGAATGAGCAATTCCCCTCGCTCAATTAATGGCAGGATCACACTGATAACTTCATTTGGTGCTCGGTCAAGATCTTCGATGAACACCCATCTACCTTCTCTTACTGCGGTAGTAAGAACACCTGGCCTCCATGTAAATGATCCGGGGGTGGAGCCCGAAGTGTACATTCCAATCAACATCTTGGCGTCGGTCTGTTCGTTCAGATGCAAAGTTACCATGTTGGAATCCACACCCAATTCTCGAGCAAAGTCATTGACAAGAGAGGTCTTTCCCGAGCCTGCAAGGCCATGAAGAAGGATTGGAGAAGATGATAACAGAGCCTTGGCGAGATTTTCCATGTTTGTCGCAGTGGTCGTGGTTGAAACCAAAGTGGAAGGTCTCAAAGGTTGTCCGTTTGGTCGGGGCAGTAATACTTTCGAATACCGCGCAACAAACCCAGACAACCCTGTCAAATCCAAATACCGAAAGTCGCACCCTTGTTTTAATTCTGTTCTTGTTTTGTTCGACCTTCTCTCTTCGACGAGACTCAAGAATCCATAATCGATGAGCTCTCCATCGAAGTCCCCTGTCACTTCCGTCTTGCCAACGTGCTCCTCAATCATAGCCTCGAGCTTCAAATCCGAAGTCGAGATCAAGAGACAGAAAATCCTCACAGCCAGGTATCGAACTCCTCTATCCCCATGTTGAAAATATCTCTGTATCTTAGCTCCAGATATTGTTCGTTCGAACGCGTGCTTGTCGAAATTAAGAAGTCTCCAAGCAGCAAGTAAAATCTTCTGCAACTCCAACGTTCCTAATTCTTCCGATGTCCCTTCCATCACCCATAATGCATGTATATTCGACTTTCCAGAACTCAAGGAAGTCGTCTCCAGATACTTTTCCAAGAACGTCGATAAGTGCGGCGCAAATGGCAGTATTCGTGCAAACCCTTCAATCGCTTCATTACTTTGGGGTTTTCCTTCAGTATCTTCAATCCACTTCGCACATGTATCCGTAGACACATTGCCATAAATCTTGAAAAGTGTGAGCGTAAATTTCGGGTTCAGCGCTTTTGTCGCCAGAGCGTCCAGGAATCGCGGGGTCTTCTGAATTTGTATGATCTCGAGAATTTCGTCCGGCAGGTCTCTCAAACTCTTCCCCACGATCGATCGCAGATCACCGCCCTCATATTTCTTGTCGACATCCATCTTGGCACTGGTATTCGAGTTCTGCAGAACTCGTGGTTCTTACAGATATTATTCTCACGATAAAGAAATAAAGTCCTCGATAAACTTTTTTGCGCGCACAGACCACCTCTTCCTCCCGAAAAATACGCTAGTGAATTTGTTCTACAACACGGCCTCTCGAGAGTTCAACATCCAGATATCAAGAGCTTCACAATCCACCGCAATCATGTCTCTAACTTGCCAACACGCAGCACGAAGCTGCGTCCGTACTCTAAGATCTAAGAATGCTTCTTTACGAGCCCCAGCTATAGCTATTGGAGGGTATGGGAGGATAAATGGAACGGCGAGACGATGGGCGAGCACGGAGACAACCGCTGCGAATCCGAAGATCTCGGGGATTGTAGATCAAATTAGTCAATTGACTTTGTTGGAGACGGCCGACTTGGTTGCGAGTTTGAAGGTTTGCCTCCTGCCCTAGATCCCCTGAAATACCCCTACCTAAGAGGTCGTGTGCTAATGATACGATCTCTCCAGACACGACTCAACATCCCCGATATGCCCATGGGTTCCTTCTCCGCCGGGCCTGCCGCACCAGCCGCCGCACCAGTAGAAGAAGAGGAGGCTGCTCCCGCCGTGCAAGAAAAGACGCTGTTCAATCTGAAGCTGCAGAGCTTCGATGCGGCCGCTAAGCCGAAGATCATTAAGGAGATTAAGAGTATGCTTGGTTTGAGTTTGGTGGACAGTAAGAAGTTTGTAGAGAGTGCGCCGAAGTTGATGAAGGAGGGGGTGCCGAAGGAGGAGGCGGAGAAGATTGTGGCTACGTTGAAGGAGTTGGGGGGTGTGGTTGTTATGGATTAGAGGGGTGGGAAAAGACGATAGGATGGGTTGTGTATGAGAAAGGGCCGAAGGGAAAGAATAAAGTGTATAACAATAGAGATTGTACAAAATCTACTTCTCATCACAAAGCTGGCGGAAGAGTTCACAAGATTCAGGGGACCAGCAATGGTTAGTCAAAAGTATGAGGCCTGAGCCAGCTCACCATTTTGTCTATCCTAAAAATTCCTCTTTAGAACCTCGTCCCATTTACACCCTGAACTCCCTTTCCAAGCTGACTAGCAACAACAGTTGCCTCTCTCACAGCCCTCGCAACTGTCCCTCTAACCCTTCCCTCCTCCAAGACCAACAAACCCCCAATCGTGCAACCTCCAGGGGTAGAAACCTTATCCCTCAGCAGCGCCGGATGTTCGCCGGCAAGAACCAATCCAGCAGCACCTCTCATAGTCTGCGCTGCCATTCTCTGTGCCTCTGCTCTCGGGAGGCCCATTGCCACAGCGCCATCAATGGTAGCCTCCAACATCAGCGCAAAGAACGCAGGGCCAGAACCGCATAAAGCAGTTGACGCATCCATCGTGCTGGCTGGCAAGTGAACCACATCTCCTATCCGCTTGAAAATCCAAGTAACCAAACTCGAAGTTTCAGCTGGGAGAGGAGGGACAGAGGTAGCAATCACGGTCATTGACTCCCTGATTCCAGACGCTGTGTTCGGCATTGCTCTGACCACTGTGCATTTGGGCTTTCCATCCGTGTTATTTCCATCAGGGCCATAAAGGACACCTTCAATCTGCTCGACCGGAACCCCAGCACAGATAGAAATGAGTAGTTTTCCACTCAAAGCAGCCTTCATACCCTCCACTTCTAGAATATCCTTCACCATGTACGGTTTGCACCCCAACAACACAACATCAGCTTCCTGACACGAAGCAACATTGTCATTCTGTACGATTTTCACAGCTTTCAAGTGCGCCGCAAGCGCTTTCTTGATCTTCTTCGCGGACTCCGGTCTTCGGACACAGGCTATGAATTTCGAGGGGAGACGAGAAGGGATTTCTTCAGCTGGGGTAGAGGCTCCTGAGTTGGATTGCAGGAAGAGTGATCTCGGGGGCTGGATCTCGTAGAGAGAAGAAAGAATGCCGGATAGGATTGCTATGCCCATTGTTCCTGAATTTACTGTTAGTTAGGCGGCTCTGATTTTAGATATTCACTGCAAAAAAGCAGGCAGATTTTGGGATAAGACGTACCGCATCCTAAAACCGTCAACGTCATCTCAGACGACTCTTTCCCGTTGACTGCCATCTTCAAGACCACTTCTGTTGCGATTGAACAAGTTGTTTACAGACGGATAAACTCTGGTTCCCCTCGAACAAAATATCTGCCCCACAGAACCCTTGCAGCAAGCGGCCGCACACACCAGAACGGCTAGCTCCCGCAGCGACGCCACCAAAATGTCCTCCCACCACAAACGAAGCTCCTCCACCTCCAAAGCAAGAGCCTCGTTCTCCTTCTCGCACTCGCCTTTGAACAACGACCAAAGCAGCCCCCTCGCACCCCCTCCCAATGCCTCCCCGGTAGCAGGAGCAGGACAATACATCCCCATCCCGGACCGCGGTCACGGCAACACGACACGCCAGGGCAGGATGGACCCGTTCGAGGTGCGGATCCGCTTCACAGGTCTGCTGCAGCATCTGAACGCCAGCCTGACAAGCGCAAATAAGGCTGCGCAGTATGCGTTGAAGTATCGGGATATGGATGAGGATTTGCATAGTTGTATTTTGGAGCAGTTGGAACGTGTAAGTCCTTTCTTTTTTCTCCTTCGAGTTCCAGGATTTAGAGGTGTTGAGGCACAAGGGAAAAGCTTGGGAAAGCTGCTGATGATGGAGGCAGAACACAATGAACATCCGCGCAAATATCATGTACTTCCTCGAATACCTCTGCGACATGGCTGCCCGCGAGAACCACTGGGACTACGTGCGTATGATTCAACGCGACATCCTGCGCATTGTCGACGCCGTAGCACCTGAAGACGGTTCCGGCGCCGCCAACGTAAAGGTCGTTCGCAAAGTGCTCAAAGCGTTGGAAACAAAGACCTTCTTGCTTGCACAAACGGTGGGAGAGATAGAGGAGTGTTTGAAGGAGAGAGATATTGCGCCTGATACCATGGGAATGTCAAGTCCCTTCGGACCTGGTGAGGATTTAAAAAATGGGGATGGGAAAGAGACAAGTACGCCCACAGGAAAGAAGGGAACCGCAACTCCGTTTGGGAAGCTAGATCGGAAGCAAGCTGAGCAGAGGATCGAGGAGGATAGAGAGAGGCACAAGAGACAAAGGGAGACAGCGTGGGCTGTCTCGAGAGATGAGGGCGAGTTTGAACGCATGTGGGCTGAGACGGCGGACGTTGGAGAGGATGATTTTGAAATGTGGAAGGAAGAAGGTGAAGAAAGAGCACGGGCTGCTGGCGATTGGAAGGAGGAATATCTTGCGAAGCTTGGTGGGGCGGCAGAGTGAGGCGCATTTGGTCCGGATCTTTGCTCATATATACGGCGTTTCAGGGCCATTTTCGTGGATATGGAGAGAAAACTGCATTCAAGGCGCTGGCGAGAATGGGAGGACTGCTATTGAAGGCGTTTGGGAGATTGTACTCCTTGAGCGGAACTTAATGCATTATGGATGCTGGACCGTTGTCTCCTGGCCTTTCAATCGAGGCTGTAGAAAATAGTTCGAATACATAAAATTCATGCTTGAGTGCAGGCAAGTTGTTTTGTGGCCAATTCCTGACCTATTTGCTCTCGACTGACTTGTTTGGCCAACGTTTCTTCTCATCTATTTTCCTGGAAATCGGGTTTTGATGGGTGATGCAGTGCAAGCGATAGTATTCTATCTCTCAACCGGTGTACCGGTGTTAGCATGGGTGTTAAAAATGTGGGGGTGGAATGAAAAAGTACAGCCTGGCTGCAAAATAATCCCAGGAGTTAGTCTTGATAAAATCTATAAATGAATTATGTGACCAAATGAAAGACCAAGGAATCTTTTGAGCCTAGTATAGGCAACACACAATCACAGAAACGCATGTACCAAGTGTTGATCATCGAGAAGATAAACTGTAGTTCTTGCTCATCGTATCGCTGGTATTATTTCATCAAATCATACTATGCAGCTCGTCTAGACTCCGTCCCAAACGGAAAAGTAGATGCAAACGCTGTCCATCATCCGCTCACTGTCCTCAATTGCTCATTCATCATACACCCCATCAACCCAAACCGTCCATAGCCTCATTCATGACCAAAAGGGGGTAGGTCACCTACTCAGCAAACTTAACCTTCTTCGCAGCAGGTTCTTCAACATCTTCCATCTCATCGTCCGGACTAGTCCTCTTCCCATTCTTCTCTCCCGAACTACCCTCTCCATTGCCCACTTTAGGCTGACTCCTCGAATCCGCAGCCCTCAACAACCTAGCATAATCCGCTTCAACCCCACTCAATGCCTGCTCTAACTTCTCAATCCTCTCCACTCGATCAAGTTGAATAAGCATATCTCGGTTATGCTTATAGAGCCTCTTCTTAACCCAAAGCTGCCAAAGCCGGTACTCCTTCTTCTTCTCCACCATTTCTGGATCCTTCTCTATTTTCCGCTCTAGCTCCAACAAGAACGTTTGTCTTACGCTTTGGGGTATTTTGGACAGGAGGTGCATCTCGACAACACGGTAGAATTGCCGAGGTGCGATTTTCATTTTCCTGCGGAGGGATTCGAGGGCAGTGGAGTCGACGATGTCGGCAGGTATGGGGGACTTGGCGCGGGGTACCTTGGAGTTGTTGATATGTAGGGCGTTGAATTCTGGGAGGGTTCTGAGGAGTGTGAGGTCGTTTAGGTCCCGAAGGTCGTCGAATAGCTCGTTAGGATCTTCAACTGTGATTTCGATAGTAAGAGGGTCATGGAGGTAGTAATCAAAGATGGCGTTGTAAAAGCGAGAGCCGTTGCCCCCTCCTTGAAAAGGGGGAAGGATGACGAATTGAGAGATTCGGGAACGGCTGGAGAAGGTGGGTTCGGATGGCGTAGGGAGAGGAAGTGTGAAGTCAAGGGTTGCTGGGTGGGAGATGCGCTGTTTGGAGGGGCTGGTGGTTAAGGGTTTATAGTAGAAGTAGCGGTAGACGGTTGAGAAGCCCATAAATAAGTACGAGGATCTTGAGAGTTCGACTGTTTTCTTTTGGTAGAGGAAGAAGACCGTCCATCGATCAAGGGCGGGGTCTTCCAGGTCAATAAAGGTTCCACCTTCGATGAAGAAAGGAATCAGTATCTGTATTCGCTTGATCATCTGTTGAACGGCGAGATCTGCCAAGCTTCCTTTCCATATTTCGAAGGTTTGATCTCCGGATTGGATGGTCTTAAGCAGGTCTCCCGGTGGCTTCCAGTCTGCAAAGCTGGCGTCTGAAATAGCGGCATCGAATACAGAGGATTTCTCAAAGGCAGCTAGATTCGTCAGCCATATTCAGCACTTCTCGAAATAATCTTACTCTTTGGCAGGAATGGTTCTAAAACCGCCTTCAGATCCGTAGGACTCGTCTCCCCAACCGTCTTGAATCTCTTGGTGTACGAGATTTGAAGACCGGGTCGCATATCACAAGTATTGTATCTCAGATTGATCTTCAATCCCTGGTAGCCAAAAATCCGCTCCTCGTCGCCAAATATTGGGTATGTGAAATTCGGGTGGAAGGTGTGGATTGCCTTTGTTCCTCCCGGGGCGGGAGCGACGAGAGAGATCTGTACAGCATCATTGGAGTTGGAGGACCCTGTAGTCATTCAGATCAGCTCTGCGCAAGAGATCATACAGTTGCGCACTTTATCGCAGTCGACCCAGCTGCATCGAAGCGGAGACATCTCTCTTTGCGCCAACCTGGCCAGAGCGAGAAGGAGAAGGGAAAGAGAGGAGCGGTACTTACAGTCAGCATGTTCTTCAGCCATATTATCCGCTACGTCTTGCTTGTCTATATGCGATGGTATGTCAAAGGGTTTTGATGCCATAATGTGGAGTTCGTGAGTGGGTACTGTCGCGTTGATTGATTTTCCGACGCGTTCCTGGTTGACAGGGATGTCTCGGCAGCGAGATCTCAGCCTTGCCGATTACGAGGGATCTTCAAATCTGTCATGAACATCACCAGAAACAACCTCACTCGGGACACACGACAATTCACCTTAGAAAGTGAAGCTCGATTGAAGAGGCGACCAAGAAAACCGGCAGAACGGAAGATGTATCGATAACGCTGTAGAGAAATCGGAGACTGGGAATATCACTTTCTGGTGCCGGATTGGATCAAGGGGGTGAAGATGTTGGACGGACTGTTCCTGTTGCTCGCCTTGAGCGTGGTGATGGCTTTGGCGTAAGTGTACTTCGGAATGAGAGAGATTTTATTAACAGAATCTAGGTCTTTCCTGGCCGGCGCATTGCCATTATCCATGACTCTCTCCTCGTCGCAGTTAAGGCTAATCTCGACGATTGGAATGGGGGTTCTTGTTGGGACATCCTTGGTAGTTATCATACCAGAAGGCATTGAGGCTATATATAGCTCGGGGACGGAAGTCCACATGCATACGAGGAGGAGTTTACAAAGCAGGAGTTTGGATGTGCGGTGGCCGAGTACAGGAATTCATACATTCTTACAAAGGGATGTCCCTCGAGAGGCGGGCGAAGTGGATGCCTTCAATGTTCCCGGCCCAGTAATACCAGACGAAGCCGGTATCCCCTCCTCGCCCACAACCACCGAAGCCAATGTCCCACCACAGCCCACCAAAGATCCCTCACATGACGAGAAATCCCCTTCAGACCACCAAGACCCCCCAACCTTCTACATAGGCTTCTCCCTTATCACCGGCTTTATCCTCATGTTCCTGATTGACAAGCTTCCCCGACACGCTTCAGAGAACCTACAAGCTCCTCCACCTACCAGACACATCAGTCTCGACAACCTATCTCAAGGCCTCCACTCGACCTCAATAAGTTCAGGAGACGAAGAATCCGACTCCTTCCTACAATCCCTGACCCCGACCCCCAAGCAAACTCGCTCTCTAGCCACCACCACCGGGCTCGTAATCCACGCGGCAGCAGATGGAATAGCAATGGGCGCTTCTGCTTCCTCCTCCGATACGAAGTTGGGATTCATCATCTTCGTTGCAATCATGATCCATAAAGCTCCCGCTGCATTCGGCCTCACGTCTGTACTTCTGAAACAGGGGTTATCAAAAAGGGCCGCGAGAGGCCATCTCATTATTTTCAGTCTGGCGGCGCCGTTTGGGGCTTTGATTACTTGGATGCTGGTGCATATTTTGGGTGGTGGCGGGAGCATGGAGGGGGAGAGGGGACAGTGGTGGACGGGAATGCTATTGCTATTCTCTGCTGGTACATTTCTGTGAGCCCCCTATATCTTTCTTGGTCCATTTTCTCGAACCTCGTCCGCACTCTGGGCTTTTGAAAGTGGCTAACGGAAAATAGATATGTGGCCATGCACGCCATGCAAGAAGACTCGCCTCATGAGCACTCGCACTCCTCATCTAACGGGTACGCAGACAACTCTTTGCAGCGAAAGAAGGAAAAGCCGCAGATGAGGGATACGCTGGCTGCGGTTGGCGGGATGCTGATCCCGTTGCTGACGCAGATCGGGCATCATCATTGAGCAGAAAATCCCCTTACTCGCAGATGAGTCCTAGGGGTAGAGAAGTATGTACTACAAATCAGGCATATAAATGATTTGAATGGTGGGGTTATATCCTGTACGCGATATGAATGTACTACGAACAGAGGCGAGAATGGGTGGCGTTTAGAGCTTGAAATAATCTTCATGTCCTCGCTTTTACTTTTTTTGATCTTAAAGTCAAGTCTAGCATTTGAAATGATGTAATACTTTGACAGGTACAATTAGGATTTGTATCCAGTATTGAAATCAAAATCTAGCTACTTCCTCGTTGTTCTTCCTCTTACAGTAAAGATCAGCAACAAGTTCCACTCACTCCTACATATATATATCCAGAGCCTCACACATTGTGTCTCCATTCCAAGCCAGATCAGAAATCTGCAGGTACAATGGGAAGAGGATGCTGCGTGTGCACTGTATGCGAAATTGCATCAAATCCTAGAACAACAAAACGCAAGACACATCTGTTTTTATTCCCAAATATCTGTGCAGGATAACACTGGTCGTTAGTTATTAGTTTATGACAACAAAATATCCTTGACAGCAAAGTCGTCTTAAGTCTAGAGAAACCAAGCTTAAGTAGGACGATATACTTGATAGTAAAAAGCTATCAGGACTAGTTCCATAGCTGCACAAGTATTCCAGGTCAGGGGTTCCTGTTTCACGGATGTATAGGAGTTGTTGCCACGTCCCCAACACAACAGGACCTGCAGTGAAATTTCTTGGGTTTGTGTTATTGGTTCTGTAGGACAGGGAGAGCGTCTTTTTATATACCTCCCAGTCTCCGAAAAGAACACTCTGAGCAAATGAATACATTCAGTCCCGATAAGGAAACCACATCCCTGCTGACAATTCCCCTCGCTTGATTCCCTCAAGTCAACATCAAGAACGCTTAGACCTTCTAGCTTTCTGTTATAACGGACGCAGATTGCAATTCTCCTCTCACTAATTGTAGACGTGGCAATACCCTCAATATCGCAGTGGCTTAATCGATGAGGCGCGGGGGCATTGTAAAGTCAGACTCCTTGTCGTTTTGCGAGGGGGGGGTTATTCAGAGTGCATCTTACGAAAACCATGCCTGCGAATAAGTGTTGTGTTCAAAAGCGCTAGCGAGGGTGGAGTGTCTAGATCTTTAAGTGCTTTTCTCTCAGTTTCCTTCAGCTTACATATACATTCTCCGAGAACTATGGTTGCCCCTTAGGATTTCCCAACATCTCCTCACATGGCCGAAGCATGCTTGTAATTGTGCCTCCAGGAGTCTGAATACAACCAACAATCTCGAAGCCAAACTTTTTGTATAGCCGAACCCCCTCCGGCGCCGGAAGCACATATGCACATTGTCCATGTCGATCCGTCTCTTCGCAAATCCGCCGCATCATCATCGAATCAATCCCTTGCCGTTGATAGCTCGGATTTACCGCCATGAATGTCAGGCCTAGATGTAAAACCTGTTAGTATGCTGCTGTAACGCCATAACATGAACAAACTTACGGCATATATTATCGAGATCCTTCAAGACTCGCTCACGCTCTGACCTCAGGGATTTTGAGACAGTTATCTAGCTATCTATATCGAGTGTCTCCGGTACCCATGTTGCTTTCTTAAGCTTTTCTTCCTTTGGTTGTTCGTTCGCTTGAGCATCGTTCGCGTCATCTTGATGTTCATGAGCCCGTTCTATTATAGCCCACCCACAGAAGCCAACGGGAGTACCATCAACAGTGCATGCTTTTAAAAAGCTTTCCCATCGGTCTTGGAAGGCATCCTCCAACATCTCGACATACCAGCAGATTGTTTCTTCCTTTTGCGTGTCTGTTATTGTGTCGGACCGAGGAAACATCGTTCGGTATAATGGACCGTTTTGCATAGCGGGTACTTCGACATGCCATGTAATGCTTTCTGCATCGGAGATATCGACTTCAGAGAGGGTGAAGGACATTCGTGGTTTTAGATTCGATTCACAAAGAAGCTATTTCTGTATCGGAAGGCAACGAGTGGAGGTGGAATTTGAAAGAGCGGGCAACTAGCGGTGTAGGACGCTGCTAATCATGATTGCAAAGTATTCATTTTTGTTCCCAGCTAGTTAAATTACAGAAGTGTATATTTATTAGGGAGCAGATTCGAGAGCTACACATTCAAGTATTTAGCCTTGCTTCCACTACTCTACTAGAAACCATCTCGGGGAATCGAAACCCTTTACTCAGTCTATCCACTTTCGCTCTCACCTTCGAGTCACTCTTGCTCAACTTAATTTCTTCAAAGCCGCCAGTAAAGCACTCTGCTGTCTTTTTTAAACAGAGTCAGATTTTCTTCATATCAAGATTGGCGTGCAATAATCAGTTATTGATACATATCTGTGACTGCAGTTGCTTTACCTTTTCTGACAAGGAATGACAATGAAATGATACCTGACAACAAAATCTGTCCGTGTCTTCAAATTTTGCATTCGCATGCTGAGGTTGATGGAGTTACTTTTGATATCTGAGGAGGGAGTGAAGGGGTTGGGGATAATGTACTGAGTGTGTTAGGTACAGTACATCCGCACCCTCCAGATATGTACGAGACTCTCGAGTACACTGTACTCGCCCTGTAAAGCTTTTACCCCGCTTCGCTTCTCAGTATAGAAGGAGCAGCAGACTAGCGCCCTTGAGTAAGAGCAAGTACCTAACTCGAAAAGCTACCTATCCTCTTGAGCTCGCTTGCAAGATCCCCAAGTCCCTGCACTATATATATCCCCCACCCAGCCCAACCACCAACCCATGAAGAGAGAAAAGAATAGGGATTGGTCATCCGGCCGTGGCATTCGCCGAGTCATGGGCATAGCTTCTTCAATACATGACAAGGCAGAATCTATACTGCGCAGATTGGATTTGATGTAAATTATTCAGGGAATGGAGTAGTGATTCGAGATAATTTTCCAAGGCGATTGCTTTTGTGAGGTCTGACAATGGGCCGAAAATTGACAGCGGACGAGAAGTGACAACGGAATTGGGACGGTTATTAAGTCAATTCTTCCACTTCCTTGTGAATCTCCCTTGTAAACAAATACTAGTGCTCCTCCCAAAAATCACCTTAACTACCTAACATAAAGTTAAGGAGAGAAGCAAAGGGTAACAAGCCCAAGACAACCGGAAAAACAGTTTCACCGAAATTTCCTAGATTTCCTGACTATACGAGGTATAAATATACTTAAGGAACGTGAAATCGTGCAACAAGGAGAGCAAAATGCCTCATCAAAAGTCTCGACCTGGCCGGTACCACTTTCATAGTGCAAGGACTTGCGGTGCATTGATATTAAGGAGCGGTCTTGTTGCCGGAAAGACTTCGTTAAGCAAATGGATTTGGAGTTAAAGAATGTGTTAAGAAGTAATGAAGTGGGGAGTTTCTTTGTTGTCACGCGCTTTTTTTATTGTCAGTGTTAAGGATTAAGGCAAAGGCAGAGATTTAAAGGCGCACTGCGCCTCAAAACATTGCATGGGACGCTTCTTATCGCTTGTATCACTAGTGAAAAAGTAGTAGAACTCTTCCCCATGGCTAGAGAAGTAGATAACCTGGAGGATAGCACGGATAAAGCCAAGGACCAGGGAGAGGAGGTTGGAATTATGTACCAGCTTGCGCCGTTGCGATTCTCGAGCCAGGAATAGCGTTATTAAAAGCATGACTAAATACGCGCTAACACAAATAACTAAGGTACACTTTAATAGATTCTCAAGAGGAGAGGGCGAGACATGCTAATCGAACCACTGTCAGTTGTTGTTTTGCAGCCATCTTCCTTGACAGAAGAAGTCATAGTAAAGGAAGATGTGACAGATATTTACAATTATTGTGCAAGACGCATGGAAGATAATAATCATTACACTTTTGTTAGATCTGAAGTGAAATTCGAATGCGAATGCGAATGGGGGGGCTCTGCTGCATGGAGCTTGTTTTCCGATTCAGCAGGCGGGGAGTACTTCATCTCTTTCATGTTGGACATAATTTCTAATGTAATATTACAGATACACCAATTAATATCTTTTCTTGATTACTGTTGTCTTTCATTCGCGATCAGATCACGATTTCTGGTGGTGGAAATGGAGTGGAGATGGGTTTTCCCCGCCTTACGATCGATTGGCGTCCATTGCTTCGCGGGTACGGTACCAGCCGTAATCAACGAGCCTACTCCTCCGGATTTATGTTTCTAGAAAGGGAAGTTTTAGGCCGAACGATGTTTGAGGTTCCTTCGGTTGGTGAGATCGTTGTTTGCGGTGCGATCCATGCGGCAAACTTAACCCTTAGACTGTGCTTGCGAGATTGAAGTTTGAGGTCGCTGCTAGCAAGCTTACCGTATTACCTTATTTAAATTAGAATTAACAAATGTTACGGAGATTGAAAGGAGGCGGAGATGTTTCCAGGAAAATGGAAACGTGAAGTAGAGAGACGGTGAAGCTCTACTCGGGATGTGGAAGCGAGAAGTTGATACAGTGCTCGATCATCAAAGCGTACGATACGTACCCTGCGTTATGAGGCTGTGCAGTTGAAGCTTACCTACCCTACGAAGGCATGGCGGTAGCGAAAGAGTGGATGGGGAAGGCGTCTCAGGTTTCGACTGGCGGGGCTTTGAAGTTGAGTGGGTGGGCAGACGGCGGATGCAGGGGCTGAGACGAGGCCCATGGGAGCGCCCGATTGGCTGCCCGAGACAGCAGGCCAGCACGTCATGTGTGTATCTGGGCGGTCTGAGAGCAAGGGCAAGAAGTGAAGACAGAGGTGGAGTGCATCTGGTTAGGAGGCTGTATCGACTTGGTTGGTTGGTTGGCGGAGATGTGAGAGATGTGAGAGATGGGGGCGATGTGAGGCTGGGAGATGGAGAGCGAGGCCGTGCCTGTTCGACGTTGGTTGGCTTAAGATGAAAGGGGGAGAAAGGGCTGAGTAGGGCCGGTAAGGTAACTTCGTAAGGTACCTAATATGAGTAGAGTGCTGCCACGTGCTGGCAATCTGGTGACTGTTGAGATACGAGCATGAGAAAGACCATACATGAGGGGCCTATGAGAATAGAGACAGACTTTACTTTATGCCAAGACTGATACAGCTAAATTCAATACGAAGTACATACGTACACAGCTACAGTACTTGCATTGTTAACCTTAAAGTAGCCGCCTGCGTTGAAATCTCCAAACAGCCCCGCTTTCCCCTTTCTGAAGATCGGTACCACCATAACCAGAGCCATATCATATCTACCCGTGACAGCCAATCTGCGCAAACCAAGCAGAGATCAAAATAGCAGCAACTAGACTCCGAATCCAAGACACACAGTAGCAGAGACACAAACGGACTCAGCTTGACACCGTCGCTTCACGCTTCCAAGGGTTAGGCGGGCATCACTTGCAGCATTTAAACGCCCAAACTCGACCTTGCCGAGTCGGTCCCCTGCAAGCCTCTTCGCCCTCTGCGCAGCGCTGCATTTGCATTTGTCCGTACGGAGCGTACTGGACTCTACCCGCACCGCATCGTACCACCACTACCACCACTACCACCACTACCGCCACTCCACTCCACCGCCTTAGACTTACCGCAGACCGCAGAGTACGAACCTTGCCTTGCCAAGGGCCAGTTCCCAGTCCACCGCTCCGCTTGACGACTTTGGCTTCAAGACGACCACCAACCCCAATACCACCACCAGTGATCCTCTTCCTCCACCCGCACGCCAGCAGCAGCAGCATTGAAGGCATTCACGATCAACACGACAATGGTGCGCACCGCCTTCCGCATCCAGTCATAGCATCCATCCCATCCCATCCCATCCCATCCCATCCTCATTCCATTCCTGCAGCCCGCAAAACTCGACTCGCATGCGTCGACACCCTCTTCGTCCCCGTGAATGCATCGCCCGTGGTGCACGACTTTCCCCTCCAGCCTCCTAAAACAGAAGTCATTGCATAACTCCCGCCTCCACGATTCAACGGCCGAGAACAGCGTCTGCGAAGTGTACATATCGATGAACAAGTCTTTCGTCTCCAAACGAATAATCTGAATTAACCGTGGTCAGCATTCAGAACAACCACCCACCTGAATAAATTTACGAAGACTGCCCATTCACCATACATCGAGATCCTCCGAGGGTAGATATACTAGCAAACAGTCAAAATGGACGGCTACCGACCTTTAAGTTTGACGGAGCGGAGGGCGTCAATGGTGTTCAACAACGAAGATAGCGATCTCTCTCCCACCCGAGCAACCCTGACCCTCAACACCAATACCAGCGTGCGTCTACCTCAAAGAGTCGAAAAAGTATCCGTACAATCAAGACCCAGAGGGCCACCAACACCCAACATGACCACCCCATCCGCAGATCCAGATTCTCCCACACATTCAAGTCACGATCCACCCCCGCCCCCTACACCCGCGGCCAGCCCAGGACCTGATCACCCCCAGCCAGACTGGAGCGATGCCGGAGATCAAGAAGACTTCTTCCTCGCCAAGATACGACACTACTTCAAGAACAGATCGCCCCCTGAGCGGACACGGATCCTGGCAGATCTGCTGAACCTATGTACGAGCCAGCAACTCAGCTTTGTACGGCAATATGTAGATCCATTATTAAAGAAGGATCCTTTCACCAGCCTTCCCAACGAGATTTGCTTAAGGGTATGTATTTTGCTTTCCTTAGAGGAGTGGGCTGACAAGATAGATCCTCTCCTGTATAGATGACCCGAAAGTCCTTGCTCGAGCATCGCAGGTATCACAACGATGGAGGGAGCTGCTCGCAGATGATGTGACGTGGATGAAGCTGTGCGCAAAGCACGACTATGGCCGCCGCATGTCCGAAAACCACCTCACGACCCCTCCATTCTCTTCCCTCCGACCCCCTCCAAATCCTCTCCACAGCGCATACTTCGATAGTGAATATCCTATGCATTCGTTTCCTGGAGCTACACCTGTGACCCCTTATATTCAGGGGACCTCGAGAAGTTTTGATAGCTCGACCTGTGGTGCTGCGCTGAGGAGACCGAAGATCAGATCATACAAGAGCCATTTCAAGCAACGATATTTGGTAGAGACGGCGTGGAAGACCGGAGGCCAGAATATTGCCAGGCATATCACGCAAGATCAGGGCGTGGTGACGAGTCTGCATCTTACACCGAAGTATATTGTGGTTGCTCTGGATAATGCAAAGATCCATGTCTTCAACACTGATGGCAATCAGCAGAAGACCCTGCAAGGACATGTAATGGGTGTTTGGGCCATGGTGCCGTGGGATGATACCCTGGTTAGTGGTGGTTGTGATAGAGATGTGCGGGTTTGGGATATGTCTACTGGGTACGTATTATGGGTTTTCTAGGAGAGCAGCACTAACCAGTGATAGGGAGAGTTTGCATACACTACGAGGCCACACATCAACCGTTCGCTGCCTAAAAATGAGTGATTCAAGTACAGCCATCTCTGGATCCAGAGACACGACCCTGAGAGTCTGGGATATCAAGACGGGGCTTTGCAAGAATGTACTTGTGGGCCATCAAGCGAGCGTCAGATGTTTAGAGATCAAGGGCGATATTGTGGTTTCTGGAAGTTATGATACTACCGCGAGAGTATGGAGTATTTCTGAGGGCAGATGTTTGCGCACGCTCTCAGGGCATTTCTCGCAGATATATGCTATAGCTTTCGATGGTAATAGGATAGCTACGGGAAGTTTGGATACCAGTGTGCGAATATGGGATCCTAGTAATGGGTATGTATGTCTTTTGAGTTGTGGAACTTCTGCTAACAAACCTCAGCTCTTGTCAGGCAATCCTGCAAGGACACACTTCGTTGGTTGGCCAATTACAGATGCGCGGCAATACCTTGGTTACAGGAGGCTCTGATGGTTCCGTAAGAGTTTGGTCTTTAGAGAAAATGGCACCAATACATCGCCTTGCAGCCCACGACAACAGCGTCACCAGCTTACAGTTTGATGACACGCGGGTAGTAAGCGGAGGAAGCGATGGCAGAGTCAAAGTCTGGGATTTGAAGACTGGGCAATTGGTCAGAGAACTTACAGCTCCGGCGGACGCAGTATGGCGCGTTGCATTCGAGGAAGAGAAGTGTGTGGTCATGGCCAGCCGCTCTAACAGGACAATTATGGAGGTAAGTTCCTCTCCTCTCCTATTCCCAATTCCCCCGCTGATCAGCCCAAGGTATGGTCTTTCTCCCCACCCGAAGACGTTCTCTACGAAGCACAACCGGCCACGCACGCCCAACGCATGCTTCACGCCGCGCCACGACCTCTTTCCGCAGTTGAATATCGCAGTACAGGGACACAGGACCAACCAATGAGTGGACTACTGAGTAGTAATGCCGAAGAGAAAATGCAAGCTGCATATAGTAGAGATACCGAGGATGTCGATATGCTTGATCCGCAGCCGAGTACAGCGCCACTGCAACAGACGGGGCCGACTTTCTTTCATGACGATTGAGAGTCCATCCTCCTGCCTCCCTCGAAATCGAACACCTGAGGAGAAAAGGGGGCTGCTTCGCTCTATCATGAGCTGTTCGAGCAATCCAGCATAGATATGGTTGGGACAGGATCCCACCACCTCGAATATATGAAAAAGCAGCATAGACCTTCTCAACGAACCCCAGCACAATCTCCGGATGAACGACTGAAAATGATGGCTAGCATACTTAGCATATGATATCCGCATTGCATGCATTTGACGGCGTTTCTCTCCTTTTCCCGGATATAAGCTTGGGTCTAATTAATGGTAGGAAAGATAGTCAAGGAGAATGGAGAGTTGGGTTTTGCATGGTTTTTTTGCATTGTTGTTGGTGCATGGGACTTACTATTTGATGGATTTGGGTGACGGGAAAGGGAAAAGAATGGGAGGAAGTGAATGAGAAAGTTGAAGACTTGTGACTGGGCATTAGCAAAATACTCCAGGCTAAGAGCTAAGGATCAAAGAATAGAGGTTTAAACGTGCGTAATGAATGAGTGCAGGACATGGTATGGTGAGGTGGGTCGGGTTTGAGAGATTTGACATTGGAAATTCTTCACCAGTGGAAGACACAAATCTAATGTGTAACCCTTGCCAGACTCTCAATCCCCTCATCTCCGATCAACGGAAAATACTATCCTTAATCTTTAACTCTTCTTCCCTCCCCAAGGGCGCTAAAAGGCTTCTCTGCGGTTGATATCGGCAACTGCACGTGACCAGCTTTTCTGCCGCCCCTAGTTCCAAAACAGCTTAGCCCTCAAAAGCTCTCAACCTGCGGCTTCAACGGCCAACATTTCTCGAAGCTCTGCCTTTCCGCCAATTCTTCACAACACCACTCTTTCACCACCACAATGCTGTCCCGGACATTGCGGACCAGCCGTGCGGCTCCTCTGCGGAGATTGGGGGGCTATGGAAGAAATGGAGTTGTTGCTAAGAGGACAGTGACTACGGATGCGGCGAGCGCGCATGCGGATAAGGATGCTGTGCCAGAGGTATGTTTTTTCCTCCCTCATGATCAATTGAGTCAATTGGATGTAGTGGAATGCCCCCTGAGGAGTTGCTTTCACTGCGTTTGAAGGGAATGTAGAAGGAACAATTGCTGACCATGATGGAATACAGGCAGACGATCAACCATTCCAGGTACACCTCTCAGACGAGTCCTTCGAGACATACGAGCTGGATCCCCCATCCTACACCATGGAGACGACGAAGAAGGAGCTGAAGCGGATGTACTATGATATGGTTTCCATTCGGTAGGTCCCCACTTCACTTCAACAAGGCACAGAAAGCTAATTGCTCTTCCAGCCGTATGGAAATGGCTGCCGACAGACTTTACAAAGAGAAGAAGATCCGCGGTTTCTGCCATCTCTCCACCGGTCAAGAAGCCGTCGCCGTCGGCATCGAACACTCCCTTACCAAGCAAGACGACATTATCACTGCATACCGCTGCCACGGCTTTGCCCTCATGCGCGGCGCAACCGTCAAATCTATCATCGGGGAACTCCTGGGTCGCCGTGAAGGTATTGCCTACGGCAAGGGAGGCTCCATGCACATGTTTTCCAAGGGCTTTTATGGTGGCAATGGTATCGTTGGTGCACAGGTTCCGGTCGGTGCTGGACTGGCGTTTGCACATAAGTACAATGGGAACAAGAACACGACTGTTGCCCTGTATGGTGATGGAGCTAGTAACCAGGGACAAGTTTTTGAGGCGTTCAACATGGCGAAGCTGTGGAACTTGCCAGTTTTGTTTGGGTGTGAGAGTATGTCCCCTTTTCTTTCTACCACCTTCTCAGTCTTCTTGAGATATTGATGTTAACGTACCTCAGACAACAAATACGGCATGGGCACAGCAGCAAACCGATCCTCAGCCCTCACCGACTACTACAAGCGCGGCCAATACATCCCAGGTCTTAAGGTAAACGGCATGGACGTCCTCGCCGTCAAAGCCGCCGTCGCGCACGCCAAAGCCCACACGGTTGCCGGCAACGGCCCCCTCGTCCTCGAATACGTCACCTACCGCTACGGCGGCCACTCCATGTCCGACCCCGGCACCACCTACCGCACGCGCGAGGAGATTCAACGCATGCGCAGCACGCAGGACCCGATCGCGGGCCTGAAGCACAAGATCCTCGAGTGGGGCGTCACGAACGAGGAGGAGCTCAAGGGTATCGATAAGGAGGCGCGCAATGCGGTCGATGCGGAGGTCGCGGAGGCCGAGAAGATGGATTTCCCGGAGGCGACGGGCAAGGTGCTGTATGAGGATATCTATGTGAGGGGGAGCGAGCCGCAGTTCATGAGGGGACGGACGCCGGATGAGAATTACTACTATTAGTTTTCCTGGGTTGGGGGTGGTGGAAGGGAAGGTGGAGTGGAGGGAGTGTACATTAGAACTTTGCAGGGAAGGGCGAAATGCAATTCTGTTTAGATTCCCATGTCCAATCTTCATTTTTTTTGCCTCGTTCCCTTATCGCTGGTTTCAAAATCTCTCTCGTCTTCGTCAAAGAGTGGAGGAAGGAAAGGTCAACTTTTTGCAGCTAATGCATATAAAAGACTTCCTAATTACCAGGTAACGAGTAATCAGCCATCTGCACGCACATCTGGTGCCAGGAGCTGCTCGAGTTTACACGAGCATAGGGTTTCCCATTTGACTTGACTCGTTCATTATTTTTTGTATTACGTTCTGTAAGGTTGACGGTGGAAGATGTTTCTGGTGGTGTTTAGGTTAGAGGAGATAACTTGTTGTCATTGGGGAGGTTTTTGTCAAGAAAGCGCGGTGTTGTCATTCCGTTTGCAGGTATTCTAGCTTTGGTTGGGGGAGGGTGTGGTTCTGGGGCTTTTGCTACAGGATAGAGAAGTGGTAGCGGTATGCAAGGTATGGCTTGGAGTAACTTGGGTTTGGGTTTGAATTTGTCGAGGCAGAAAAGAGCACGGAGAGCATTGGTTGCGGCTGAGCCTTTGCCTGGTAGTTGCTTGAGTATGGGTGTGGTGGCGAGGGTTTATATAGGAAGAAGTAGAAAAGGGGGGTGGTAGGAAGGGGAGGGGTGTGTTTGAGTTTGGAGCAGGTGAGGAGGCCTTCTGTTTATGTCACTTGTGTTTTATGGCCTGACCCAAATGGGAAAGCAGAGGGTGCTATTCCTTTCCTCCACTTCTTTTTTGGAATCAAGGAAAGGAATAAATAGTAAAGCTGAAGAGCAAATATATGCACTGCTTGAACTCGTTAGGGGGCAAGTTGGAATTCCATGAATCGGATGATCAAAGTGGTTGGACTCGGGGAGCGGGCCTGGGGTTGTATGAGGCAGCATTCCTGGCTTGCTCTTTTCAAGGAAGGAACTTTGTGCTTTTGTGTTGATGATTCGGAAACGTAAGTTGGGGCAAAGGCAAGAGAGGCAAATGGTTTGTTGTCACGAAGTGTAGTGTTGTCACTTTTTCTGCCTTGCTTACGAACCCAGATTTTGGTTTTAATTCTTGTGGACTTCTATTATGGCATGTGGTTCTACATTTTTCTTCATCAAGGCTACATTACACAAGAGGATACTTTTTAGACGTCAACTCATCACGTCAATCAATGCTCCTGGGTCTCAGATCGGTAACTTTCCATGTAGTTTTTCTTGAAACTCTGCTGGTAACGGGTATTTTATATTCGATTTCAGAGAGGAAGAAAGAAGTTGTACTAACACCCAAGCTTCCTCGCTGCTCTACCTTCCGTTCTAGGACAGATTCCAGCATTTGCCAGTTTGGGGCAAATAGGAATCTCTAATTGTTAGCTTCGCGTCTCCTAGAAAGTATTGAGAGTGGTGAACTAGAAGTATAAAGTCAACCGTCTCCTTCATCTACTTTACCTCCCCACTACGCAACAATTCACAATAGCAGTCCTCTCCATCGAACCTGGGACTCGAATTTTCTTCGTCTAGATCGTAGGTTCAAGGATCGCTAAGCGCACCCTCATATCACTCATCTAAATGCTATTGAAGGCAGGCCAGGCGTAGGTAAAGCAGGAAATGAAAAAAATTGTTATTGTCAAGGATGGATTTTTTGTCATTGTCTACCGCGTCTTCTTCAGTAAATCTATAGTCTCTGACCTTAATCTCCGCTTAGTAGTGGAGAGCCCTGACGCAGTTTTATCCTTTGAATTTGCGTAGTTTCTCATACACTTGAAGCATGTGAAAGTTGATAACGTGTTCCGTGTGTTGGCCGGATTTTCTTCTCAGACGTAATGTATTGAGTGTTTGCGTGAGGAAAGTATGCGGGGATCGAGATTTTATATCTGATTCGAGGATTGAAAGAATGGGCCAATCGCAATACTTGTACCACAGCCGATAGTCGTTCTCTGAAGCTCTGTCTCTTCCTGTTTCCTGTCTTGTGTTAGCCACGGAGAAGAGTGTGTCAATACTTTAAACTCAGCGTTCATTAAAGTTATAGTTTAGTCAAGCCAATAATGCTCCTAGAACTTGAGCGTATTCTGGTCATTTGAGGTTATGATGCAAGATGAGCAGGCCTGGGGGGTTTCTTGACTGTGATTGTGAACTTCAGATGGAGAGAAATTAAGGATTAGGTTTAAAGGTGGGTTGAGAGTGTCTTTGGTTATTAAGAAGGCAGTTGCTATTATTTGAGCACTCGTCTTTCCCCCTCTTTAGATTTGCAGCTTTGCAGTCTCTAAACTTCGTTTCGGGGTTTGTGCTCAAAGCTTTTGTTTCAATTCTTGGAAAGCAGGAAAACATGCAATATTAGGCAGCCTTGCAGGCCTGGTTGATCTTCTAGATTGATTATGAAAAGGAGGTTTTACTCATTTTAAGCCTACGCGAGAAAGTATTTGGTGTGTAATCTTAAAAACCTTTCTTGTCACTGCTCTTTCTTCTTGGTATTCTCCCTTTGGCATCTATCAAAAGGCCTCTTGATATTCTGATCAGTGTTCGGCATTAGGTTGAGTTTCATAGGTTCAACCTAGGTAACCTACTACGGTAGGTTACCTACCTAAAGAATTTATTTAGGTTCAGGTTTGGTGTAGGTTACAGGTCGAACCTATGCAGCCTATCAAATTTATATGTAGGTTAACCTACCTACAGCTCTCAGTTTAGGTTAGGTTACCTACCTACGAGAGGTGTAGGTCGGGTAGGTCCAAATTAATGCCGAACACTGATTCTGATCTTTCCATTCCCATTTTTCATAGAATTGATAACTCCTTGGGGTGAAGCGGGGGGTAATTCCTCTCTTCCTCATCTTGCAATGGCTCTACGCAGCCTTGCTTTTTTATAACTACTAACTATTACAAGTCTTAATTAACATTCTTTTATTTTATTATTAGAAGAATTTGGCTACTATTTATTATATAATAAGTGAACAGTTTGAAAGTATCACGGTAGTGTGAATACTTGAATAATATGTTCGTTATGTGCGGGGCCGTAATAGCTAGATCTCCCGGCTGCATTCAATTAATCTCACTTCCTATTTGAAACTGTCATTCATTCTCCGCAAGGGTGGAAGTTATTACAGGGTGTAAGAGCTCCGAAAATTATTAGAGAGCTAAAGCCGCTTCCATTTCGGAGAGATTAAGCGAAGACCCTTTTCCAGCAGTAAGGTTGGTCGTTGTTCAGCTAGTCCTAAACCGTGTGCACTCAAGAGACTAACTCAGGAGGAGGTGCGCCTTGAACCCAATTTATAGGCCACTCCTAAGCAAAGCTCCTTTTCTTAGTCTTGCAAAAGCAACTACCTGAATGGTGATAAAAAGAAGAAAGCACCTGGGAAACAAAGCTGAAACTCCGAATCGGAAATATTATGCTTAAAATATTCAAATGCTATTATCTTTTCGTCAAGTGGGGCCAGTGTTGACAACAATATGCCCAATATGGTCATATCGTCACGATAAACCGATACAATATGCCCAAACCCATATTATATATAATACAATATGGACCCCTCTCATATTGGCCAATCACAATATAATAATGCCGTATCGCGATATATTGGCATGAATTTAGGGGGTAGTCGCTTAAGCCTTAGTCGAGAGAGAGGAGTTCTAGTCCCGACTTTAGATCTTAATATTATAACATACAACAACACTATTAAAATATAACTTGCATGCATTTATTCCTTAAAATGAGTACTTTCTAACAGTATAACCCTCATCTTTTTATCATGTAAGCTAGTAAAGTTATTAACATTCTAAATATAGTAATTTCTCGTCGAGCTTAAGCGAGGCTATAACCGCTTTTACTCAAAATCATAGTGTTACGCTTGCTATATTGCTCAACCTCAAGTTCCGGGAGTAAAGCAGGGATACAAGTGGTGGCTAGAACCTACGTAATAAAAGAACTTCCCACATCTCAGTAAAATGGCCTTGGATATCCTGTCTGTTCTTGCGATATCAGCAGACCCGGAGCGTCTTTTTTCCGGTGCTAAGATCACGATCTCTGACCGACGAAACCGCCTGGGAATCCTTACAGTT